>SNVD02005083.1:0-221871 GCA_013180625.2 Boswellia sacra
CCATCTTCTGAAGACTTGGAGTGTAGCACTGTAAGATAGCTCCGAGATAGTTATATGGAAGGGTTCAAAAAAAATTTACAGGAGGGGACCATGGAATGGCCTTGGGTTTGATGGTGCACCACCAAGGTGTAACCAGCTTTCTCAGTACAACCTTGTATCCAATGACAAGGAATTGTACTTCACCTACAACCTCACAAACAGGTCAGAAATCTCAATGATTGTTATGAACCAAACCAGCTATGTACCTACGTCAATTACTCGCATGGAACGGAGAAACTCAAAATTGGAAGCTGATTATATATGTTCCAAGAGATAACTGTGACGCTTTTGATCTTTGTGGTGCCAATGGGTATTGCATCGGTAGTGAACTTCCAAATTGCCAATGTTTAAAAGGATTGCATAAATCAGCACAAAACATGGACTCGTCTCAAAAATGTGTTCGTAATAAGCCACTAAACTACTCCGAACATGATGGATTTATCAAATTTGCTGAGTTGAGATTGCCAGATACTACATCTTCTTGGATGAACAAAAGTATGGATGTCAGGCAATATGGGGAGAAATGCTTAGAGAGCTCTTATTGTATGGGCAGAGGCTGCATAATTTGGTTTGGTGATGTAATTGATATCAGACACATCTCAACTGCTGGACAGGAATTATATATTCGAATGTCTTCAACAAAACTAGGTATAAGCTAAATTTTATTTATGTTACTCCAATAATATTATCAGCTAGTTTCACATTTATTAACTTCCGTACATGCATTTGTGCATAATCTCAAATATACATATACATATACATATATTGCTTTGACTATTTTGCAAAGCAGGCTTCAGTTGTTACCAGCATTGTCACACCTCATACCTTAAAGATCTAGACTGTGACTCCAAAACAATAATGAACAACCTATGGTTGTCAAGGGAACTTTATTGTTGTCCTGCCAAAATCCTCCTCAACCTGAGCAACATTAATCACCTAAGGCTCACAATAAACTAATGAGTATAAACTCAGTAAGTAAGGTAAATAAAAACACTACAGTAGCCAATTAAACAATAATAATAAATACAAAGTATGACTACTATTCATTACTTCTCTCACAAGTAACAGTTATTTGTCACAGAAGTCAGAAAACACTGTTCAAAGTTGAATAATCACGCTCCTGCACGAGAGGACTGGCGTAGATGCACCAAGTCTCTGGTTCAAATAATTTTCGAAGCTTCATAATGGTGCTCCTGCACCAAAAGAGTTGCGTGCCTGCGCCAACTCTATGTCCATAACGGTTTAAGTCAATTAAAGGTAGCGCTCTTGTGTAGACAAGCTTGCGCGCCTACGCCATTGCTTTGTTTTGACTTATCATTCTTAGCTCATTTTCATCACTCATACATTTGTACCTTTAATACTCACGTTCACATATACATCACTCAAGTCATTTACATTCTTTATACACACTTGTAAGCATATAGCCCACTTCATATACATTTTTCTCAATCCATTCACATTCTTCTACACATGCATAAGCACATGTTTCATTTCATACATATGTTTTTCTTAAGTAATCCACATCGTTCACACATATATGCACTCATTTCATCTGATTTGTGCCCTTTTTAGGTTATTACCATCACTCATACATACATATGAACATTTCATTTCTATATGCGTAATTTAGCCTTAAGGATAGACACATGCACACATGTGATTATCTGACTTCACATATGCCTTTTTCAGGATCACACATACACACATATGCATGTATTTGTCTCATTATACATATGCCTTTTTCCGGCCAATCTTATCACACATACATATACGCATATTCATGTCTAATTTCACATACATACATATATGCTCATATTTCATTTTCACATAACCTTAGGGACACACATATCTCATTATATCACATATTTGACGCTAGTCCAACAATCCACGAAATACCAAGCCCGTGCTACTGAATCCTAACTAAGGAAGCACACAGTTTGGACCTCCCATCAGTCATTTAATCATAACGCATGTGACACTTTGTATTATATGTGACAATTTATAGTGTCCATTACCTTCAAGAGGTGAACCCCACACAATTTCAAAAGTTTACACAATAAACATTCAATGTTTTCCTTAAGTTTTGGCATGCAATTCATTTTCATAACACATCACAATTCAGTTCATGCCTTCATATATCAAATTCAGATCACAAATTGCAAATCACATAAGACGTTAGGGACACATAACACATATTATCATAAGCCGAGGCTAGTCCAACAATCCGGGTGATACAAGGTCCATGCTATCGGATCTTTCGCAAGCAAATATATGATTTGCACTTCCCCACATTCACTCATTCATAATGACTAGCATGTGGCACTTTGCGATCTCAATAGCCTTTAAGAGGTGGCCCCCATGCCAATCAGTCATAATGGTATGAAATCACTCATTATAGTCTAGACCTCCTCTTATTCAATCAATCACAACGGTCTGCACGTGACACTTTGCGGTCTTCATGACCCTCAAGAGGTGGCCCCCATGCTATTATTCAAATGATCTACACGTGGTATTTTGTATTGTGTGTAGCATTTTGCGGTCCTTATGACCTTCGAGAGGTGACCCCTACACAATTTTAAGAGATGGCCCCCGTGAAATTGCTCATAACAATTTGCATGTGGCACTTTGTGGTTTTTGAAACCTTCAAGAGGTGGCCCCCATGTTATAAATTGCTCAATTAGAGCTTATAGTCCCCAAAACAATAGACATGAACCATAATTTTCATAATTTCTCACATATCTTTTACATATACACAATTATCATGCCATCACATATAAAAGCCTTATGCCTATTTCTAGGTCATCATAAATTAAGGCTTTAAACACAAATCCGGACAATCACATATCATAGTAGTAGGCACAATTCCATGCCATTTACATATCAAACTATAGGCATGATTCTATACAATCACATTTCAAAATCATGGGCATTATTTATTGCTATAACCCATTGAAATCATAGGCATAATGCAATGCTAGCACATAGCCACAATCATAGGCATAATTAAATGCTAGCGCATATCGAAAATCATAGGCATAATTCAATACCATTACATACTCAAATTCATAAGGTTTCCTTAACACATCATATTCAATTCCTAAATTCACATTTCAATCCCATAAGACAAGCTTAAAGTCAAATTTTCTATCCATCATACACAACAATGTAATTATCACAACATTAACATTTAACAACATCTCATTGCACAAATACCACATAAAACATAAATAATAAGTTTATTGTGTCCTCAGAATGAGTTTTGCTTACTTACCTGTTTCGCTTCACTGTAAATCTTGATTTCTACCTAGAAATCATGACATTCCTTAAGGGTTAGCAAACAATCAACCGCCAAAATAACTTCAATAACAATCCAACAATGTACATATAATCAGTTGAGAAATTGTAGTAAGAGGAAACTTGTCCCAATCCTCACCAAATTTCGTGGAGATGAAATAAACACTTGTACAATGTTCCATGAAATTTATGAAGTCAAAATAAGGCTATTTGCCTCTTGAAACCCTTAGTCTTGTTCACACTAAAATCCTGCCTACGGACTTCATAATTGAGCAATACCACTTTGAAAAATTTTATAAAACTCTACAATAATCAAATCTTTACCAAATTTTTCATTCTAGAAACAGACATACATAAATGCCATCTCACCAAGAATCACAATTTTCTATTGAGTTTAGGTCAGTCAAAAACAATTTACTTCATATACTCTGTTCTAAAAATTGACATTCTCAGTGTTATAAGTCCAACTTTGAAAAATCATAACAATTCGTACAAAACACCAAAAATCATGAAAATTTTCATGATTCTATAAATCAAGAGGTTTTATAAGGATTTGGTCTCTCAATTAAAATTTGTTCCCCATCCTCTGTTCTGAAATAGGGGAATTCTTATTACGGTTCAGCAAATTAAAAAATTCACTATAATTCACACACTACGAATTTTTGAGTGATTCAAAATTCTATAAACTCCTAAACATGTCTAGTTTATGTGATAAAAATTTCAAAATCAGAAAATGATCCTAGATTTTCTGAGAATTTTCGTACCCCATACTGCCTAGTATAGAAATCCGATAGAACTCAAACTCCATCATCAATTCTAACCTTCTATCACTATCCAATCTTATCAAATCTTCCACAACTCATATAAGCTTATGTTTTCTAATAGATTTCAGAACATGCATAACATAATTATACCATGATTCATGCTATCTCACATTAATTTCTTTCAAATATACAAGAAATAATACAAGATTATTGAAGGGGAGATTAAATTGTACCTTTTTCCTTCCTTCCTCTTCTTCTCCCCACCTAATTTCTTGCAAATTTGATGGAGAAAATTGAGGGAGAGAGAGCTGGATGTTTTAGAGAAAAAGGGGAGGAAAAATGGGTTTTCTAGAGGCTACCCCATATATATAAGGATAAACAAGTAGGCAAAAATTCAATTCAGCTTTTAAGTTTTATCAATCTTTTAATCATACCCCCAACCTTTACTTTATTACTATACCAATTAAACATCAACGCATACACATTAGCATATATGCATTGTAGCATATCAATGTCATGGCCATTTGTAAAATTTGGAATGTTACAAGCATTGCTGTGTTTGCTATTGGTAGGGTGCTTACTTTTAGTTGTTTCATTCACAAAATCAGGAGAAACGCAAGAGGTAAAGTTACTCTATCTCCCATCACAAATTATGGTAACCTGTTTGTACTTATACTAGTGCAAGCAATTTCTTTTTGGTCCATTTTTTCTTCAAATGATAGCTTAGATATTTATTTTAGCCATCTAATTTTTAAAAAATTCTTTAGACAATGGATAATTCTTAAATGCCTTGGGAATTAAATCATAAATCACATAGATACTGCTCATCAATATTAGTTGTGTCGAATATATTTTCTTACGGTTTTTTACAGGTGTTTTAGAATTCTATTTTACTTCCATGAAAAATGACCTCAATATGAGATAAATTTGGAAGACTAATTTATATTTTCCAGAGAGTGAACCTTTGCCTCTAGAACAGAAAGTTGAAACTGACTATTCTCTGCTATCTCATTACTTAATATTGTCCATAAATTAGAAAAGAAAGGGAAAATGAAGACCAAAAAGAAGATCTTGAGCTACCAATTTTTGAGTTAGATACAATTGACAACACATCTAACAACTTTTCAATCAACAACAAGCCTGGAGAAGGTAACTTTGTACTTGTATACAAAGTATCCTTGTTTCATAATTTTTTTTTTCAAGCAAAAATTAGTGGATGGACAAGAAATAGCTGTTAAGAGACTTTCAAAGATTTCTGGGCAATGATTGTATGCGTTAAAATATGAAGTTATTCTGATTGCTAAACCACAACACCGAAATATTGTAAAGCTTCTTGGTTGGTGCATTTAGGGAGAGTAGAAACTGAGGAGGAAGGGGGTTTCTCAAATTAAAAGAAAGGGAGGGAGATAAAGACAAAGAAATGGGAGAAATAATAGAAGAAATTTAGGGAGAAATACAGTAAAATTGAAGGGGTGGCTGGGGGGGGGGGGGGCGGCGGGGGTAGTAATCTTTTTACTAAAATATCAAAAATCCATATTTAATAACCTAGGAAATAAAATAATTAATGACATGTATTTATATTGCCAACAAACATAACTTGACTAGGAAATAAAATCTATTAGAAAATAGAATCTAATCTCAATTACAAAAATAAATCCAAAACCAAATAGTAAACTATTAATTAAAAAAATAACTCAAATTAGGATTACTCTAGTTTAGAAAGTCAAAATCCCTAGTAATAGTCAAAATCCCTAAAATCTAATTGAAATCCCTAATTTTTTTCCTATTTTTAATCTAATTTGTTTTACATCAATTTTCCTCCACTTGAAAGAACATGATTCCTTGGGAGTTGTCAAGGAGGAAGTAGCAAATACACACAGAAATGCCACGTTTTGCCTTGCACAAGCATTGAAAAGTAATCAACCCAAATCTTCGTTTCAGGATGATCTAATAGTGTAGGCACACATGACAAAAAAATTGATGATCCAATGATAGAAGTAGAAGAACTCAAATATGAAACACAACCTATAAAATCAATCTCTTGAATGATCTCATGGCATTCCTTTTCACATATGGATTCAACTCCATATGTAGGCTCCATATCATCAATAGAAGTCATCTCGTCCTTAATTTCAATATCAACTTTAGATTTCAATTCATGCCCATCTTCAAGATCAATCTCACTTGCTTCATTATCTTCAATAGAATCATTGCATTCATCCTCGCTTATAATTTCATCTTCCAAAGGTTCATTCCTGGTTTTTTTTTTTTTTTTGCATACAAGGCCTTGAAGGAAGGAAGGCAAGAGCAAGGTTAAACGTTTCAATAAAAATTGTAATGATTTCATCAAATCGAACTTCAATTCTATCAAATGTTTTCTCCAATTTATGAAGTCCATTCTTGACATGATTATCCATATGGACTGAAATAATATGAAACAAAACTTCAGAAGGCTAAACTGATATGAGTTAAAGTGAAAACTTTGAAACTGGGAGGATGGTGTTCACAACCTGAGGGGGCAGATTAATAATCTTCACAAGCAATAAAACTTTGGATGGTATTTTGACACGTTTCTAGTGAGAATTTGAAGTTGGTGCTGAAGGATAGTTTGTAGGTTATGACAAAAATATTCCAATGGTAGTGGCTGTGAGTAGTAAATCTGACATAAATAGTGTCTCCAATGAATGATGACTTCGACGTGAACAATAACTCCGATGTGAAAAATGACTATGATGATTTTTTTTTTTAAATGTTGGAGAAAATTGATGAGTTACAAAATTGAATAGATAATGGTGATGAAATTGATGGTGATGAGAAATCTAGGGTTTATAGATTGAACAAAAATAAATAAAAGATAACTAGTATAAGAGGGGAATAAACCACGTTCTAATACCAATTGATGAGAAATGGGGTTCCTCAAATCAAAAGAAAGAGAAGGAAATATAGACAGAGGAAATAAGAGAAGAAATTTAGAGAGAAATAAAGTGAAATTGAGCGAGAAAAAATAATCTTTTTACTAAATATCAAAAATCCATATTCAATAACTTAAGAAATAAAACAACTAATGACATATATTTATAGTACCAATAAACATAACTTGATTAGGAAATAGAATTTAATCCAAATTAAACTAATAAATACCAAAAATAAATTCTAAACCAAATAATAAACTATTAATTAGGAAAATAACTCAACTTAGGATTACTTCCAATTTAGGAAGTCAAAATCCCTAATTTATTAAAATCTCTAAAATCTAATTGAATTCCATCTTTTTATTTCTAATTTTAATCTAATGGGTCCTATATCAGAAACTGTTGATTTATTAATTCATGCCCAACAAAAGCCTGGACTACTTTATTTTTGGTCTAAACCCTCCAAAGTCTCAATGTTTTGAATTTCTACTATGTCACTTTCCTTTATTTTGCATAAACATTCTTAAATTCAAAGTTCAAGCATAGCAACATCTATGTAATTATGGTACTTTCCAGATGAAACAAAATAGAAGATACTAGATTGCTTAAGTGTTTCAACATAATTTGTGGGATTGCTAGGGGTCTTCTTTATCTTCATCAAGATTTTAGACTAAGAATTATACATAGGGATATCGAAGCTAGTAATATATTACTTTATGATAAGATGAAATCAAAAATTCAGATTTTGGCATGGCAAGAACCTTTGGTGAAGATGAGATAGAAGGAAGCACAAACAAAGTGCTTGGAATTTAGTAAGTATTTCTCTAGCTTTCATCTTTATAATTGACAACCACTCGCTTATGAAAATTTTATCCCTTATCGATTTGCTATAGTGGTTATATGATACCAGAATATGCTTGTGATGAGTTGTTCTCAATAAAATCTGATGTATTTAGCTTTGGCATTTTAATGTTGGAGATTGTAAGTGGTAAGAGAAGTAGAGGGATTTATGATGTAGATTAGAGCCTTAACATTACAGGACATGTATGTAACAAATCCTAATTTACTTTTCAAGATAATTTCAAGAATTATTAATCTTCTGACATTATTGAAACTGAAATTAAAACAAAAAAAGATGGGCCTTTAGAACTTCTTGATTCATATAGGAGAAACACCAAATGTATTAGAATTGATGCGGTGCATCCATATCAGTCTCCTATGTTTACAATAGCATCCTGAGCATAGGCCAAGATTTCCTATGTGGCTTCGATGCTATGTAGTGAGAATGCATTGGCTTAGCCAAAAAAACTCGATTTCTCATTGGAAAGGAAATCATTTCAACCTGGTTCTTTGTCGAGCAACCTTGAGTCATCAACCATTGAAATTACTATCATAATGTTAAAAGGTCAATTGTAACAGCAAAATTGGGTTAGTATATATTTACATAAATGGTTATTGTAAGTATATCAATAAGTATTACTAGAATTATATTAGGTATATAATAATGGACTGATCTATGCTAATGTGGAAAGTTTATATTAATTATTAATATTAATATTTTGGTTGTGTTATGTAATAATTAGTCACATTCACAATACTCCTCATTTTAACACGAACCTACGATTCCCACTCATGTAGAAATTGATTTCAACTGCATTCCTTACATTCTCACGTGAATTTCATCGTAATCAATTCTATCGCAATTGATAGTGGGTACTTTAGTAGCTTTCAAGTTCCATTTGTGCTTTTCTTGATTATCGTAAATAATATACTATGTTTGTATTTGAGTCTGAGTCTCAAAGAGAGGTAAGCACCTATATTGTTAAGTTTGAGTTAAATTCTTCATTTAATTATTTGTGTTCTTTTCTTTTTAAGTAAATTGTTTTTGATATATTACTTATATCCCATGACTTTAGTATAGAAATGAAAGGGTAGGGATTGATGTATGTATAGGATTATGTACTATGTAAAATTCCTATAAGCATATGAATTCTGTAATGCTAAAATTTCTAACAGTGGGAATATCAATGAATTTTAGAAATTTCATGATTTAGGTTTTGAAGCTAATTTTTGATATGAAAAAAATAGACATCTTAGAGGTTTAATATAGATTAATTTCAGTTAAAAATGTTTAATTTGCGAATTTTGGTGAATTTATTAATTACACTGTTCTAGATAGACTATTCTATTTTAGAATTTGTGTTGTCAATTATGAGAATTTTTAGGATGCCTGAAACATGTCAGCAATTCATGAAATTTGATATGAAACATCTTTTATATGTCTACCATTACAGATAAAAATTTCATGATTTATTGCTAAGTACATAAAGTTGTCAAAAATATTTAAATAGGATAAGCTCAATATGAAGTCAGGTTTGACAGTTTTTAGGTATTGATTTGTTAAATCATATAGAAAATGATTTCATATAAAAATTTTGTCGAAAATTTTACAGTGTCTTATTTTATATGTTTACTTATACTCTGAAAATTTTCAGAATTTTTGAGCTTATCATATATTTTTAAAAATTTACTAACATAGATTGAGCACAGTGAATTATTTATAATGAACAGTGAATTGTTTAATCTGACCCTGTCTCATTTATTTTACTTTTTATGATTTGATAACATACATGGAGTTGTATGCAGCCCATTCATTATCATAAGTGTTTTAAATTGATTTATGAAATTTTGGAAAAAAATTTTAAGCCTAAGTTCTTTGTGGTAGGTTCATTATAAGCTATTTGCAGTTTCCTATTTCGTGCTTCAAGTAAGGTAAGTAAACTAGATTTATTTTTAACTGGAGTCACAATAAGCATATATGTAAGTATATTGTATATTCATGTTTTGTGATGGTTCTATATGTTGCATATTGATATGCAACAAATTGGAATCTGTATATAAATGTATGTACATTGGCTGCTGCATATGTTTTTTTTTTATTTGATTACACATTATTCATATATGTGTTGTAAGAATGCTTATTAAATGTTATGCGTTGAAAGTAAAATTCATGCCTAAAACCTTAGGCCACTGAGCCCTCATTGCTTGATAGGCATATATGTGTTGTATTGATGAGCCAATTATGTGTGTGACCTTCCTTTGGGAGGGTAAGTGATATGCATTCCATATGGTGAGATGAGGCCCGGTGGGACTATTGTGGTTATTGCCCTCGAGTAATAGTAGCTTCGTGCATAAGGAGACCAACAAAGGTGATACCTTGCTATGGATGCCACTGACAAATGGTTATTTGTGAGCTCAACTATGTGATAAGTTATTTGAAAGTCCTATCTTGTGGAGGGTGTAGGTTCTCGAGGATGCGTTTGTTAAGCGTCATGGTAGCTTCCACTTAATGGATGTGTTTATGTTGTACAATTTATATAAATATGATATTTATGAGTTGCTTATGTGTCTATGTTGTGTATTATTTGATTGTGTTAAGTATAAGATTGACATGTATTATTTTGACTATGTTTATTGTGTCATGATTAAAACATATTTTTGAAAACTATTTTCACATATAAACCTAGTTTTCTTATTAGGTTGAATCTCATATTAGTTTATTGTGATTCCAAATTATGAGTGATGGTTTGGGATTGTTTATGGATTTGGCAATGATTGGCTCCACTACAATTTGGTTCCCATAGGAATTTGTTTATGTGTTGGTTTTATTTCTTGTATTTATTTTGGCTCTAATTGTTAAAACAAACTCATTTGTTTTTTTAAGATTCTTATGATAACTAGTTTTCATTTAGTTAAAGATTTTAATTTGTTAAAAGTTTATTTTACAATTTCTATTAAGTTGGTTATCTTAGAGTTCGCATCTTAGTCTTTCGGATTGAGGTGTGACATCGACAGAGAATGTTTTCAACTTTACACCTTATGTCACATTGGATGTATCTTAGTTCTACATTTGAGTAGCCGATATCATTGGTACTAGACAATTAGAACTTTTGATTCCTTTACACAATCTAGCATTGTGAAATACATTATTAAATGAGAATTGGTTTACAAGAATTATGGATTAATGATGTAATATAATTATGGTTTAATGAGATCCCACTGCTTCATGAAATCTGGATTTCTATTGGATGATTTGTCAAGCTATAGGAATTAAACCAAGTTTAGAAGTCCTGATAAGTTAATCTGGATTCGACTTACTCAGTTGATTTGGTTTAATGTTACTAGCTATCATTTTTTGAGTGAAATTATTCTATGTCTAATATAAAAGTGTGTATTTCATATCGTTTTAAGTCAGGGAGATGGAGTATCATTTTTCTTCTTCACATGTTTTTTTTTCTTTGATTACTTGTGTTGGTATTTTTTTTCTAGTACTTGGTATCAGAGATAAAGAACCCATGGAATTTCTCAAGTTTGATGGAAAAAATAATTTTCAATTTTTGAGAAATCGGATGCAATTCATCTTTGAATATGAAGACATTTGGGATATTACAGACTGAAAATTTGAAATATCGGTAGATCAAAGAAAAATTTTCGCATATGGTCAGAAGAAAGATATAAAAACTAGGCTTTATATCAATCAATTTGTAGATCTCCATATCTATTAGAAGATTTCTAATGTAAAATTAGCTAAAGAGGCATGGGATTTCTTGATGAACACCTATGACAATGCTAGAGAAAGAAAAATTATGTCCTAAATATAATACCAAACATGCCTAGATTCAAGATTGAAAACTGGAAAAGAGACGCAGAATTCCAATGTTGAGATAGACGCTCATGAGTTTGAATCTCTTGAGAATAGAGAAAAACAATCTGAACAACAGTTCATTGTCATTCAGGAATCACCATTGTTAACACTCATTGCCCTTGCATTTCACCATCAACCAAAGAGTAAATTCTCACCTCTACCACCAACAAATAGATCGGGACGAGGTCAGCAAACTTTTCTTCTTTGCCAATGACAAATTTCGACAATATCACTTAGAAACATTAATGTTGTGGTTATCCATCAACCACTACAACCTTTGGCAAGTGAGACATCACCACCCTATCAAGAAGCAGCGCCTATCATTGTAGATGATGAATCAAAAGTCGACATTGATCAAGATGGCTAGAATCTATCGCAGTCACCACCACAAGAGGAGAGACCATCATTCATTGTGAAAAACAGTGAAAATTGGCAAGTGAATAGACACCTTTCATTCCAATCAATTCAGAATGGTCCGATTTACAATCCAAGTTGTGTGGCTGAAAAATAGCATGGCAAATTAGATCGAACCCCTATGATGAAAAATATCAAATAAGCCCTTGTAATAGCAAATATTAGTTAGGTCTGTTAGATGCAAAATATCATTTTGGGTCCTTAAGTGAAAAATATCGGTTTGATCCCTTAGACGAAAATTATCAACTTGGTCTGAATTTTTGGCAAATATTTCTAACTCTTCAAGATTCTGGTCATTATAAAGAAGCTTTTGCAGAAATTTAATATGGTCCATTTGTATTCAAAATTTCAATCTAAACCCACAAAAGATATATATGTCCAGCAAAAAGGAATTTGATTTGGTTGATAATTTAAAGAGAAAAGTAGAGGACTTATTTGCATTGGATGATACGTTGCTATATAGTGTGGAAAATTTTATTTTTACATGGTTGATTAGAACGTATAGTAATTATAAATTTACTCAAGTAAAGCTTGGTTTAAGGGGGGCAATGTAGGGATTAAAACAAGTTTAGTAGTCTCATTTAGTTAATTTGGATTAGCCTTAATTATTTGATTTGGTTTAATATTACTAGGTTTCATGTGAAATTGGTCTATGGCTACTATAAAAGAATGTATTTTCATATTGTTTTAATTCAAAAGGATGGAGTATCATCTTTCTTCTTCACAAAGTTGTTAAAAGTAACTATGGTCTTCAATTGAATGGTTGGGATGCCAATGTGGTGAAGTACGGATCCCTAAGAAGTCCTTCAAAAGCTATTTCTACTAAGTACAATTCTTTCATCATTAATTCAAAAGTTATTATGGGGAAAGCGGATAAGATTTGTTTTTGGGAGGATAGCTAGATTAAAGGTGGTCCTTTATGAGAAAGATTTCCTCGGTTGTATAGGTTATGTTCTAAAAAAATTGATTCAATTCAAGGTTTCATCAGCTCTTCTACTCACTCATAAAGTAGATGGAACTTGAAGTTTAAAAAAAGGTTGAGAGAAAGTGAGAAACTTAACTAGGATGAGCTTGAGGAAATTCTGAACAGGTTATAGATTAATAATCTGGTTGATCATAAAGAATTAATTAGAAGCTGGAGCCTTCTGGAGATTCACCCAGAAATCATTCCAAGAATAGATTATGGAAGATGAGACTATATCTAAGTTCAAAGCTCTTATTTGCACTTAGAAGAATAAAATTCCTCCAAGAATTCAAGTCTTTTTGTGGGCGGTGGCCTAAGGGAGAATTAATACTTAGGATATGATTCAAAAGAAGAATCTATCATCATGTCTTTCACCCTTATGGTGTGTTATGTGTAGGAAAGAGGAGGAGGCTCCTAATCAATTTTTTCTTCATTGTCAAATTGCTTCAAAGCTCTGGTATCGACTCCTCATTGAGCTTAAGCCTTGTTGGGTGATTCTAGAAAGTTGTAGTAGGATGCTTATGGAGATTGCTTTCATAGGCAAGAAAAAAGAGGAAGATGAAAGCAATTTGGAGCTATGTAGTTGCAACCATATTTTGGCTTCCTTGGCAAGAGAGGAATACAAAGGATTTTCAAGAAAGAGACAAAAGCAAATGAGACTAAGTTATGGGATAAAGTTCATTTCTTCCCTTCTCTATGGGCATCAATCTCTAAAGAATTCAAAGATTTTAGTTTCTCTTTCATTCATCTTAATTAGGAAGGAGTACTGTTAGGGGGAAATGATTCCTAGAGTGCTTTTTTGCTGTTTTCGAGAGATGGAATTGGTTCTCGTCTCCTTTTTCGTAACCTATCATTTCTTATGTTGAATATAAATCGTTAGTATGTCTATCAAAATTTTTTGAAGAAAGGAAATTTATAATGTGTTCTGTCTCTTCATATTCAATGATAGATTTTACAATTTGAAACGTCTTAAAGCACAACTTT
The DNA here is from genome assembly GCA_013180625.2 of Boswellia sacra. Taxonomy (NCBI): domain Eukaryota; kingdom Viridiplantae; phylum Streptophyta; class Magnoliopsida; order Sapindales; family Burseraceae; genus Boswellia; species Boswellia sacra. The sequence goes on from SNVD02005083.1 coordinate 14,077, forward strand.
GAAAATGTTCTATCTCATCTTATTGTAATAGTAGTTAATTTTTAATATAGAATTTATATTTAAAGGGGTGAAGTTCAATATGTCTCTCCTAATTAGGTATACTTTTTTTAATTAATAAAATTTCCTCTTATTATCAAGGTTTACCAAATCTTTTTAAAATTCTTTTCAACCCATTGAAAAAAAAAATTAGTTACTTCACTATTGATGCTCAACCAAAAGTTATAAGATGTAAATCTAAAGTCTCCCATATTAAGTTAAGACTCTTAGGTATGAAAACAAGTTCATTCTCTTGTAAGTCATGATACAAAATATCTTTTTTTTTTTTGGCGGCTACAAATCCTAAGCTATTGATTTTGTATGTCATAATTGTTGGCATTCATTGGCTTCCATCTTCTATAAATATGGATGCCTTGCAAATGTAAAATCCATCCCATAAGTAAATGATGCATAAAAAGTTGTGAAGAAAGTTAGAGAGATTGTGTGAGAGAGCTTGGGTGTATTAGGGGTTTTGGGAGAGGGTTAAATTCTATATTATTGTAATTGTTATCATATAGTGGATAAATCTTGTCTCTAATAGCTAGCAATGATTTTTTTCTTTGATTTTGGAGTTTCTATGTAAAATCATTGTGTTATAATAATAACTCTACTCTATTTTTTATATTTCTTTATTATTATTGGCATTTCTATAAAGACAGATCTTGGAGGAATTTGGAATTATTTTGAAATTTATTTTGGAGAGGTCCAAATTCACAGCAATTTCTGCTACAGTCTGATCCATAGTTACTCTTGAAATGAGTTGCATACTCACCTTGGCTTGATCACATTTAAACAAATGAAGGCTACAAGAAAGAGCAAGCAATGTCCACCATTGTTATATATATATATATATATATATATATATATATATATATATATATATCACCAAAAGGTCATTTTTCCCACCAATGCAACTCGTAGCTCAAAGTAATAGACTCATTTTGCAACAAATTATCTTTTCCATTCTCTAGGAAAACAAAAATATATAAAATTGGCTCTGTAATACTTTGTCACTATATTTTTCTCCCATTAAAGTTTCTACTATTTGACACTTGTAGTAACCAAATTGGTTGAAGGAAATGGCAGCATATTAAGCATGAACATTGGAGGCATTTATCCTTGTTTATAATACATGTTACGAGAATGAAACTATCTAGGAACCTAGAAATTAATCTTGTTATCTCACGAGTCTTGAGAGCTGCATTTGGCTTCTTCCTTTCTTTTTTTTATCAGCCTTTCTCTCGAAATTAAAGATGTTAATTTAAACACTTCCATTCCAATATGCTGGTATTTATGAAATGAAAGATGTATTTCCCTTCCATATGAAACATTTTTTACTGGTGAAAATGTGACAAAAAGTGAGTGATACTACTTTGCATAATGTATAAAAATGTATGCAGGTATTTCTTTAAAACCCTCAATTTCTTTAGACCCTTCAATTAATGTTTTAGAATAAGTCAACATCCCACTTAATTATAAACTGCTATGAACCCCCAAAATTTAAACTAAAAGTTCTAAAAACTTAACAAAGTAAGGTTGGTTTTGTTATTCCAACTTTATTGTTCCCCCTTTATAGTAATTCTTTCATTGTTTTTTCTTTTCTCTTTTTCTTCTCTTTCTTCTTCCTTAAACTAAGAGTTCTAAAAACTCAACAAAGTAAATATGGTTTTGTTATTTCAATTATATTCTCACCTTTTTATAGTAATTTTTTCATTTTTCATTTTTTTTCTTTTCTTCCCCTTTTTTTCTATTTTCTTCTCTCTCTTCTACTTCTTCTTAGCATAGCAATGTCATGATCCATCTAGCCACCATATCTAACCTCAATGACCACAACATATACCCAATTGCCATAGAGAACAACTAGCAATCCCAACAACCCCAGCCACTAAAACAAACCCGACCAACACAATAAAAAATTGAACACTGCTAGCACGACCCGCCCCGCCCCGCCCCGCCCTACCCCAATTATCACTATTCATAAAATCCCTAGTGTTTTTATGAAAGTGAAAAATGAAGCAAGTCTTTCAAACCAATACTTCTCTACACTTCTACTGTACAACTCTAATTAAAATATTTAAATAAACAAAGCATCTAACTGCATAAATTCACAAATCGTTAAATGAATATCTTAATAAAATTTTTTCTAAGTTAATCTTTTGCTTTCAATGTTTATCTAGGCTACAATACAATTAAATCTCCTTCAAAAAATTTTGTTCAATTTGAACTTCTTTTGCAATCCATGTCTTTATCTCAATTCAATCACAACAATAATAAAATTATTGTTTAAAAACATCAACAAACCCTCTAGTGTTCATAGTATAACACATTAATTCATTATAAATTTATAAAAGTAATTGTCTACCCCTTCTTGTGAGTTATTGACTGCACTCTCCAATTACTATATGCCCATATGAATGAATGCTCATAATATATCATCTTGTACAATATTTGACCATCCTCAAGTACAATAGATTTCTTTGAAATAGAAACTATAATCATCAGATGGTGGAAAGAAAAATAATAAAAAAGGGTGAGCTAAAAGCCGTAATGAGAGGGTATTAGTTTTTATTTTTAAAATAAAACATTTTCACACATTTAAGGAATTCAATTTCATAATATAACATATCTCCCAGTGTGGATGGGGCTTTCATCTTGTCAGAGCGTTTGCGACTACAACACTATGTTGAGGCCTCTTTTGAAACTGAAGGGAACACAAACGAGCCATAGGCATGTTTGTTGAATGGAGTCTCCACCCAATTATTCAATTAGGAATGAAAGGAGGCAATCTGATCCCTCACTTTAGGACCTAAACTACCTTCATTCTTTCAAAGATGGGTTTGACAAGTTAGGTACGGACCATTCACCTCACCCAGATCAAAATCTGGTCTCCACTATGATATACTAAATAAGAATAGTTTACATCATTATACAGTCCACTTACGTTGTTCGTTTTATGCACATATTTGATTATATCTTCATTAAGACATATGAGATACATTCAACCAATAACAATTGTATATTTATACAAAAAAAAGAGGGAGGATAATAGAATTACACTTCCTCTCAAACACGGGGGATAAGGGAGCGGATTACATTGCTTTACAAAAAATAAAGTAAATTCTACTTTTAATACTTCAAATATAACATTCATTCATTCACATAAATCATATATTCAAATATCAAATATAAACAATCAAGATGAGACTTGATAAATAAAGAATTCCTCACCATCATATGTGAGTATATTCAATGTTTATCAAGCCTCATCACATAAATTTATACATTCGATTATCATTATAAGCAGTGGTCTCCCGCCATCAATGTGAGTCCACCATCACTTCATGACATCATTCTAATAATATTTCTAAACATGATATATACACACACACACACACATTCATTCATATCAATAAATGAAAATTCAATACAAAGCCATAATCTAGAATCATGGCATTTCGACCTAGATTTGATAATTCTATCATGACATTCTAGCCTATTTAAGATAATTCTATCATGACATTCGAAATAAGGCAATTCTAGCCTGGCATGGTTATCATGGCATATTCTAGCCTAATTCAAGCAATCATAGCAAGACATGGCTATTCTAGCCTAACTCAATCAATCAAAGCAAATTATGGCAATTCTTGTCTATTCTATTCTATTTCCTAGCATCCATTAAAGCAATTACAAGTCTTCCTAGCATGATTCTAATCATATGCTCTTAAGCATGATTCTAAGCATTTACAAAGAAAATAAACTTCTAATCATGATTCTAGATGAAGGACAAAAAGATAACTTGCCTTGACAAGCATCTCCACCTTGCAAAACAAATAAAAGATTAATCCTAACCATGCTTCTAGGCATCAAAATAAATCATAAACATACTAATCCTAATCACAAACAAATCTAATCATACTTATTCTAATGCAAGAAATGTAAAGAAGAAAACATTAGGGAGAGAGAACTGCTTTGACGTACCTTTTTCAAGCTTAGAGCCATAAAATACCTAAAAACTTTAAACTAGAAAAGACTCCTTGAAATCTCAAGTTTGTCTTCATGAGGGAGAAGAGAAGATTTTGATGTGCTCAAAAGTGAGCAAAGGGAGGTTTATATAGTTGAAGGCTAAAATTGAAAAATGAAGCAAAATCTAAAAAAGAAAGGATCTTTAAGAATTTTCCAAGAGTAAAGAAGGAATAGTCGGTTTGGCTATTTGAGGTCTGCCATTCGATAGTGTGATGGCGATTGACTATTGGTGGATAGTCGATCAATAGTAGGACAGTCAGTCGATTGTCCTACAATCATCCAATTGTGGCACACGAAACCCTTCAATTTTTCTTTTTTTTTTTTTAATGCAGTCCCTTCTAACCTTCAGCCATTCAATCACATATAACTCTTTGAGTTCAAATATGATTTTTGATATATAAAATTTGTGAAAGCTAGACATCAGTAGCTTCACAATAGTATATGATGTTGCTTCTGAATTAATTTATGTGATTTTTCAAATTCAAGTGTTAGTTTTCAAAGCTTTTCGTCGGTTTCTTCTCACCATTTTTCCTTTTGCTTCCAAAGGTATTTTGATCATTTCTTTTGCTCGACATTCATTTTCATTTCATCATCGAGCCTTAAAAATCAAGTGTCTACATCTAGAAACATTTAAAAATTGAATCTCAGATCAATTAAGCTTATTTAGCATACCGTCCCTATCATGAAATGCCATATTGATATCAAATCATATAAATATGGTTTTAATGAAACATAAGTGATTTCTTATTTAGCATAATTTCTATCGTATTAGAAAACCACACCAAAACTAATGCCCATGGAATTCAGTGGTCAAGCTTGGGGGAACAACATCAACACTAAGTAGTGCAATACCATAATCTATCATACCTGGTGGAACAACATCAACACTCAAGTAGTACAATACCATAATCTATCATATGTGGTGGAACAACATCAACACCCAGGTACATACCTGGTGGGAGAACATAAACACCCAGGTACATACCTGGTGGAATAACATAAACACCCAGATAGATATAGTAACCATTATCATATGCATGCATAAAGCAAATCAATATGTTGCTAATGATAAGTTTCTCATAAGGTGGTTTCAAACCACTTCAATTTATCATCCAACAAAATATCAATTTTCATTCAAGAAAATCACAACAAGTCTGATGATTTTTGGAAACAATTCTAAATACTATTTAGCTAAAAGTTGATATAAAACATAAACATGCTTAATTATATAATTAAAATCACTCAATTTTCAATCAAAATATCATGACATGTCAAATGACATTTCTCTATAAACATTTATCCACTTAAACGCTATTCCTATCTATTTTCTCTCTAGAATAGGTAATTTTCTTGAGATGATATCGACCTCTAAAATTAATGACGATAACCAAATAATACAAGTTCCATTTTGCTTTAAAAAAAAAACTGAACAAATACATTAAAGTGAAAATATACAACTTATGGAATTCTCATAATATCAGTATGAAGTCTAAATTTGACTTCTACACTCATTTCCACCATAATCAATCTCATTTTGTATATTTGTAAATTTCAATGAGCAATTAATAGAACATATAACTAACATAACATTCATCACAATCCACACACTAATTGTCTCAAAATAATTAACAATTTAAAGTATCTGCTTACTAATTGGATGCAACGAACTCAAATAGTTTTGAAACCTCTGTTTAACTCTTAATTCAGTCTTTTTATAATAAGAAGAAAAAATACAACAAATTTTAGGTCTAGGGAAATGAGAAATGCATGATGATAACACCCTTATACAAATTACTCTTTAAGCTGAGGATTTATCCAAAATTTTACCATCCTTTGTCAAACCATTTCTTTTCTTTACCATACCAACTATTCTTCATAGTTCTAGCCCTTAATCTTCCTTTTTGCTATCCAAAATATCAAATTCAAACCCACTATTAATCACTTTCATTACCACAAAAGAATAACTTACCTTATCAATAACCATTATTTTATGACCAATTGCTTAGCAAACTGCATAGATAGTCGAATGAAATATAACAATATTTTAATTAAGTTTGCCTAGTTGCATGCATCATTATCACATTACTAAAATTCCAAAATTTAATGATTTAACTTTCACTTGGTTACTTTCTATAGCTCACTATTTCCTTCTCTTAGTTATTACTAACCTAGAATAAATACAAGGCTAGATTGAACACTTGTTTATCAAGCCTTTCCTTGTCTTTTCCTTTTTTAGATATAATTTTGTCTCATCTCCTCATTTAAATGGAGCTTTTGGTTGTCTCCTTTCTCTTCCTCTTATTGATTACTTTTGAATTTTCTCTTTCCTTTTCTCCCTCCCTATCTCTCTATCTATCACCTTCTCTTGGCAGCAAACAAAGAAAGTGAAGTCCCAACAGTTATTTTAAATCCTAATATTTTAGCTTAACCAAAACAAATAATGATGACACATAAACTAAGTTTGCCCACACAGATTTCATTACCTGGATAAATGTTTGAAAGTTTTTCCACTTGTTTCTCTATACACATCTTTCCTCCACTTTCGCTCTCCCCTAGTTTCTCATCCATCTCCTCTGTTTTCCTTGTAGCCAAGAGTTAGATTGGAACACGTACATACTAGCCTACCCAAAAAAAAACATGTTGTCCGTGTATTGACTTCCTAATCTCATCCTTTTACATAAACATCATTTATAACTCACTTAGTTAAATATATTATATACCTCTATTTTCTCCATTGATAATTTGTTTTGCTTTTTAGTTTAAGATACACTCATTTTATTGTAGAATATAACGTCAAATACAAGATCAATAAGCTTAAAATATCACTCAAGGAAAGAACAAAGTAGAGAAAAATAGAGATGCAAGAGAACGCGTGCAAGATTTATGTGGTTCAGTAATATGCTTAAGTCCATGGTGCCAACCAAGAAATATACTCTTCACTAGGAAAAAGAAACATTTAAAAAAATATGGAGAATCCTCACAACTTCTCAACTAGAAGCTTTCATACACCCTTTAATAAAGCTTCGTATGTTATGCCATATGTTATACTAAAGCGCTAGTAGAGATCACCTATTTATACTACTATAGTCCCCAAACTAGTAGGATAACTAATAATAATAGTATTAGACAATATAGTCCAAAATAGGATAGTTTTCCTAAATCAATAGAAAATTAGGTGTATAATCCTAAATAAGATAAATCCTAATCCTAGAGGAACAAGGATTCACAGTTAACTAATAACTTAAATAAGAATCTATTAATTAATCTAATCTAATAGGAAAAGGATTCCTATTTCAACATTCTCCCACTTGAAGACTTGTTTCTTTTATATCATGAAAATATTCCAAAGTTTTTGCCCATTTCCTTGTTACCAATGATCCATCAAACACAAGAGAAGTCTTGTATCGAATGAACTTCTCCATTGTGATAGCCTTAGTCATCGACGTTGCCTTCAGTGTGAACCTTCTACATCGAGATTTGACGATCTTCTAAAGCTTCATGTACAAAGTCATACTTAGCCTCAATGTGCTTTGTTCTTATGTGGAGTACCATATTTTTAGCCAAACATATTGCACTTTGACTATCACAATGAATTATCATCACATTTTGTCATACTTGAAAATCATTGAGTAACCTCTTTAATCAAGTAGCTTCTTTACATGCTTTCGTAGCTACCATATACTCAGCTTTTGCAGAAGACAATACAACCTTCAATCGTAACTTAGACATCCAACTAAGAGATCCTTTTGCTGTAAAGAATACGTAACCAGTGGTAGACTTTCTTTGGTCTTGATCCCCTGTAAAATCTGAGTCCATAAACCTAACCAATTGCAAAATTTGACCACTATAACATAATGCAACCTTTGAAGTACCCTTCAAACAACGAAGAATCCACTTCACTATAGCCTAATGATCTCTACCTGGATGTATTTACTCATAACTCCCACTACATGTGCAATGCTTGGTCTAGTACATGTCATGGCAACTATAAGGCTCCCTTCTACCAATGAATATGGTACTTGAGGCATTTCTACCTTCTCTACTTCAGTGCTAGGTGACTGATCTGAAGACAATTTATAACCAATAGGAATTGGAGTACTGACTGGTTTAGTATCTTGTATATTGAAGTGGTGCAAGATCTTTTCAACATAACTTCTCGAAGTTATCCAAACTTTCCTATCTTTCTGTCTCTTCATATCATTATCTCAAGAATCCTATTACTAAGTCTTAAATCTTTTATGTCCAACTCCCTAACCAAATGAGCTTTTAGGTTTGCAATGCGATTTGTACTGGTACCAGTAACTAACATATCATCCATATATAACAACTAGATCGTGAAATGACCATTACCATGACTATAGAAGTGGGCATAACGATCAGCTTCACATCTTTTGGAATCTTAAGCTAAAAATGAAAGAATTAAATCGCTCATACGAACATCTTGGCTCGTGTTTTAAATCGTACAACGATTTGGTCAACCTATGAACCAAATTCATTTTGTTTTATTCAACAAAGCCTTTAGGTTGAGTCATATAAATCTAGATCTTCTTTAAGATTCCCATGCAACAAGGCAATTTTGACATCTAACTGCTCAAGTTCTAAATCAAGTGTAGCTACTAAACTTAACAAAGAACGAATAGCACTTAAACGAACAACTCGAGAGAAAATCTCATCGAAGTCAATACCGGATTTTTGAGCATAGTCTTTTACCACTAACCAAGGTTTATATCTTTCAATATTCCCATTAGTGTCTTTCTTGAGCTTGTAAACCCATTTATAACAAACAACCTTTCTCCCTATAGGTAAATGAATTAATTCCCACATTTTATTTTTATGTAAAGCCTCCATCTCCTCTTCAATAACTATTTTCCATTGAGTAGCATCCTCAGATTGATAGGCTTCTTGATATGAACAAGACTTGTGCTCTTTTAGTGATGCAAGCATCAGCAGTGACCAAATCTTTAAGCCAAACTAAGGATCTTTGATCTCTAATAGGTCAGATTTGATTTTCTTGGGTATTAACCTCTTCCATTTCATGCTTATCATCATTATCATCGTCTTTAACTATTTCATTTACTTGTTAGTCATGTTGATCTTGAACTTCATGTAAAGTTTCAAATTCGAACATCTCCATTGTTTGTGAGTTTGGTTGCTCTTTCTTTTGTATTAGATCTTTATTGAAGATAATATCTGGACTAATAACAACCTTGCAGGTAATAGGTCCCACAATCTGTACCTTATCGTTCCATCTGCATAACTAAGAAAAACATACTTTTAGATCTCAGATCCAGCTTAGTCTTATGCTCTTTAGGAATCCAAACATAAGCATCACAACCAAATACATGAAGAAGTGAATAATCAGCAAGTTTCTCCGATCATATCTCTTCAAGAATCTTGTAATCTAATGCAGTAACACGTGATATGCACTACTTCTGCCCAAAAACATTTTTCCAGGCCAGCATAACTCAACATGCTCCTAGCATGCTCTATGAGTGCATGATTCATCTTTTCGACAACTCTATTTTGTTATGGAGTTCCTAGAATCGTTGATGTCTCATTATGTCATGTTTATTACAAAACTCCTTCAACTCTGATGAGATGTACTCTCCTCTATTATCGATTCTCAGGCAGTTAATCTTTTTCTCTTTTTGATTTTTCACCAAAGCCTTGAAGTTTGTAAAACAATCAAAAGCTTCATTCATCCTTTTAAGCATATCCACCCAAACTTGTCTAAAGAAGTCATCAATAAATGAGATGAAATACTTTGCACCTTTAATAGAAGTAATAGAAGCCTCCCAAGTATCAGAATGTATCAAGTCTAGTCATCTTTACTTCTAGCAGTTGATGACAAGAAACTTGTTCTACGATGCTTTTTATAGACATAGTCTTTACAAAAATCTAAATGAATAGATTTTAATCGAAGTAATAATTTTCTATCAATGAGTAACTTCATTTCTTGCCTGCTCATGTGTCCTAAATGTCTATGCCAAATTGATGTCAAATCTAATACAGTAGTAGCAATTATAGCTTTGTCGACTCAGTTTCGCCTATCAAATGGTACAAACCATCTATTAGTTCTTCCTTTGTAGCTACTAAAGCTTATTTAACTATCTTCATTGTACTATTTTCTCTAAAAATTTTGAAACCATCTTGATCAAACTTTTCCAATGACAAAAGACTCTTTTGAAGAGGCAGTGCATGTCGTACACCAGAAATAGTATGTGTAAAACCATAAAATATTTTATTTGAGCATCTCCAACTCCTATTATTTTACGTGTTATTATCACCCATGTAAATAGCCCTTCCACTCAATCAACAAGTATAAAACCAATCTCAATGTTGTGTCATATGGAATGAAGCAGCTGAATCTAAAACCTATTGATATTGCATATCGTTGTGAACAACTGACAATACATCTTCGTTCTCATATGAATCTTTATCTTGAACAATATTTACTTAGGAATTCTTTGATTCTGATGCATGTAGATTAGGCTTGATCTTCTTCCTTTTTAAATTTGTAATCTTTTCTCACACAGCCTGGTTTTCTGTGATTCAAACACTTTCCCCTTTTCTTGCCCCTTGACTTAGATCTAGATTTATTTCCACCACTCTTTTCAGTAGGTCTATCTCGTGCCAACATTGCGTCACCTGAAGAACCACCATTTGATTTTCTTCATACCTCTTTGATCAACAATAAAGATTCCACAGAATTATAAGTGAGAGCTGTATCTTTATTAATGTTCATCACTAAGGTATCCTACGAGTCAGGTAAAGAGGAAAGCAGTAGAGTAGCTCTTTCTTTTTCATTGATGTTTGTATCAATAGCTTTTAAACTCATTCAAGTGTGGTTGCAAAGAGCATCCTTCCTTTATTTAAGGTTGTAGAGCTTCTTCCTTATAAAGATCATATTAGACGTGGATTTCCCCTCATAGATAGACTGTAATTTATCCCACAAACCTTTAGCTATAGTGTCTCTAGATACATTGAATAAAACAATCTCATCTAATGCAAGATAAAGATCTGCCATGGTTAATTCATCTTTCTCTACAAAAACTGTATCAGTCATCTTCTTTGGTTTTGCCTCATTTCCATCCTCAATGAGAGTTGCTTGCATTTTCAACTTTCCTTTGCATTTACAACTTTCATACTGTACAATTGGAAATGTTGGTCACAAATGGCCTCACTTAAAATCTAACCTCCTTAGACAATCTAGTCTTTTTGATAAGGCTTACCTTGATTTTAACTATTCATAGGATAAATCCAAATTTGCAACACAAGCTAAAAATTAAGCTTTGAACCAGGCTCTGATACTAATTAGTACGGAATATAATGTTAAACACCAGATCAATAAGCTTAAAATATCACCTAAGGAAAGAACAAAGTAGAGAATAATAGAGATGCAAGAGTAGACATGCAAGACATTCATGGTTCGACAATATGTCTACATCCATAGGGCCAACCAAGAAATATACTCTTTAGTAGAAAAATAAACATTTACAAGAATTTGGAGAATCCTCACAACCTCTAAACTAGAAGCCCTCATACACCTTCAATAGAGCTTTATGTTTTATACCAAAGCACTTTAGAGGTTACATATTTATACTACTATAGTCCCCAAACTAGTAGGATAACTAATCCTAATAGTGTTAGACAACATATTCCAAAATACGATAGCTTTCCTAAATAAATAGAAAACTAGGTGTGTAATGCTAAACAAGATAAACCCTAATCCTAGAGGAATAAGGATTTGCAATTAACTAATATCCTAAATAGAAATCTATTAATTAATCTAATCCTAATAGGAAAAGGATTTCTATTTCAACATGTTTTAGAAAAAAAAAATGAACAAGCAACTTTCATCTCTCTCATTAAACAACTCCAGACCCTAAGCTAATAGCTACTACGTCAATTAGTTAGAAGGACAACGAAAAATAGATGACGTTGACTTTTATCAATTAGAAGATGCTAGCTTTTATCAAATATCAATAATAGGGAGACATTAGTCTCATTGCCAACTCAGTCAGTCTCTCTCTAATGCTGACAGAGATGTGTAGAAGATATTTTGAATTTCAAATACATTAAAAGTCGAATCTGGTCTATTTTTTCTTTACTTCTCTCTATTCTCGCTCCACTCTCTAACATAAATTTCTTCTCTCTCTTCTCCTTTTCCATTCTTCTCTTCTTTCTCCACTTTCCAAATACAAAATGCTTCTCTATACCAAAAAATAAAAATAAAGAATCTGTTTTTAATTCATGCCTATGGCATTCAGTTGTACAAATTAAAGGGTGATTGGAGGGTGTTGAAGGCAAGATGTTTAAGATATACAAGTAGAAAGATTTGGACTTCTATTTGCCTTCTCTTCTTGTTTGGTTTATTGGCTTCAAAACTTTGAAGAGATATACAAGTATATGATCTGAAGATTTACTTCCTAGTAGTTTGAATGGTGTGGATCTATAGGGCAATGGTTCATGACACTTCATAGTGTGAGTGTGATAAATGTATAAGCTTTTTTTTCTTGTATTTTTTCTTTAAATGCTAAGTGGTTAATCCATCATTTCTTTTGTGTTTGAGAAAACTTTGCAATATTTAGTTATTAATTTGTTGTTTGAATAACACTATTGAATGTAATTATTATTCAAATCTTATTGTTTAATCTTTGAATCTATGTTACGGCTTGAAGACAGTGATTCTGTTGCGTTAGTGGTGCTGACTTGTTTTTCACACCCCAAACCTCAAGGGATACCTAATTGCAATAGAACATTCATTCTTATCCATATATTGAAAGTTTAAGACAAATAAATGATTAATATTATTAATGATCCTAAGTTTCCCAATATTTGAAAACTATAGCACCATAACTTATTTACTCTTGTAGCTCAAAGATGGCAAAAATGATAAAGAAAACAATGGTGGTGCAGTGGACAAATAGTTGCCAAAGGAAATCTGTCATCATTATGCCAAAATTCTCCAAAGACTAAAAATCATTAATCACCTGAGGCACATAACAAATTAGTGATAATCAACTCAGTAAGTAGCTAGGTTAATGCCTGAATAACAAGCAACTAAGAAAATTCAATACAAAATATAATTCTTGTTCATTACTTATCACACAAGCCATACATACAGTTTCCAACTCACAGAAGTTACGCTTCTGCATATGCAAACTCACGTGCCTACACAGTCTTTATTTCAATGCATTTCCCTAATGAAAAGGCTGCGCTCCTGTGCCACCCATGCTGCGCGCCTGTGAAGATTTTGTCTAGAATATTTTGAGTCAGCAAATGTTGCCCTCCCACGCAACTGAATTTGTGCTCTTGTGCCACATGTCTATCCAATAAACCACCACTAGCCATTTTTCCTTTATATGCACACAGACACATACTTAAGTATATTATACTTATCACATATCAAACACAACCTTAGGAACCAGCATCAATTAATATCACAAATTGAGGCTAGTTTGAAAATCCGGGTTATACTGAGCCTATGCTACTGAATCCTATGCGAGAAAACACATAGTATAGACCTCCTCTCATTCAATCAATCACAATGATCTACACATGGCACTTTATGTTGTGTGTGGTATTTTGCGATCCCTATGACCCTTAAGAGGCGGCCCTTACACAATCTCAAGAGGTGGTCCCCATGAAATCACTCATATATGTAGCACTTTGCATTGTGTGTGACACTTTATGATTTTTATAACCTTCAAAAGGTGGCCACCACAGAATTTTAAGAGGTAGCCCCTATAGTATCGATTATGATGGTCTGAAATAAATCATAATGGTCCTTAAGACTATAGACATAAATTTTCACTTTTATAGCATATCACATATCATTTTCATATGCACAATTTCATGTCATCACATGTCAAAGCCATATACACAATTCGATGCCATCACATATCAAGGCCACAGGCAAAATTCAATGCCATCACATATAAAATCATAGGCACAATTCAATTCCATCACATCCACATTACATATAATTGGTATTATGTATCCATCATGGCATAGATGCACCATATTTAACAATTAAATCCTTAAGAGATTACACCCTTACTCATGGCAGGACACATGTTAAATATGTCATCCGTTACGTATCGTCGTTGATGACACATTCTTCATCATTCATTCTCAAGGAATATACCATTCGATATGTATGGCTATCAATGACATACCCTAGTGGCCGCTAGTCACATGTTACATATCGCTGTCAGTTACATATTCTTTTCACTGGTCATATTCAAGGAATATACCATCCGTTAGTATCACTGTCAATGATATAACCTATTGGCCATAAGTCACCCATTACGTATCGCGATCAATGATAATTAATATATATATATATATATATATATATATGCGACTCTACATAACACAACACATGGTTACTTGCCAAGTAAAAAGAGTTGGGTGTCCTAGGATTTTAGTTATAAATTCCACGTCCACACATGTAGAATTTCATTATCACATATTATTCATGCCATTACATATCAAAATTCATATGCATCGGATCACAATCAACTATCCTTTATACCATTCACATAGCATTTTAATTAAAACAAAGCTTTTATATAAGCATAAGCACATAAAACCAAATACATCTCATAAAAACATTGATACATCTATTGTGACCTCAGAAAGGAGTCTAGCCTACTTGCCTGGTTAGATTTCATGACAAGATCCTTATTTCAACCTAGAAATCATCAAAATTTTTGTAAGTATCATCACAAATAATAACTGAAAGTGACTAATTTACTAACTCAAAACTGCACACCTTTGCTTGGATGATTTCTAAAGGGATGATGCTTGTCCCAATTCTAACAAAAATTTATAGAGATTAACTAAACATATATAAAATATCTCATGAAATTTATCAAATGAAAATGAGGTCATATGCCCCTTGAAATCCTTTAGTTTAACGTGCCTTCAAATTATGTCTAGTGGTCTCTTAAACTTAGCAGCATGACTTTGAAAATTCATAAAAGTCCCAACAATGATCAAATCATTACAAAAATTTCTAGTATAGTAAAAGACATATAAAATTCATCTCTCCAAAAAATCACAACTTTGTGTTAGTTTTGGTTTGTCAAAAGCAATTTGTTTTGCTTACTCTCTTCTAAAAATTGAAAATCTTAGTTTTACAAACAGAAATTTGAAAAATCATAATAATTTCTAAAAAGCTTCAAAAACCATTAAACTTTATAGTTTATAAGCAAACATGCCCAAGATTTCACATATTGAAAATTAGGTTTCAAGAAGGAAAAGTCCCTCATATAAAATTCATTCCCCATGCTCTGTTTTGAAATAAGGGATTTCCAAATTCGATTCTATAGAGTTCAAAAATTCACCAAAATTTGCATACTTTGAATTTTCAAGTGAATCAAAATTCTAAATGATCTTGAACATTTCCAATTTAACATATAAAAATTTCATAACTAAAATTGAACCCTAGAATTTCTAGGAATTTTCAGATTATCAACTGCTCAATATAAGGCCCTATAGAGTTTTGGACTCAAACATCACAAATGGCTTCCTAACATCATCCAAACCATACAAATCTTTCGTGACTTATTACAAGTCATGATTTCCAACAAGTTTCATAGTATACATAACATAAAAGTACTATAAATTACTTCCTAATAAATAATTCATATCTAAATACTAGAAATTGGAGAAAAGAATGAATTCTACCTCTCTCCTTCTAGCTTCTTGTTCTTCTCCTCCAATTCTTGAAGCAAAGAAAGTGAGCTAGGGGTTTTCAAGAATAAGGAAAGAAAATGAATTATCTATATATATATATATAGATATATATATATATAACTATATAACGTCTATACAATATCGAATTAGGCCTCAAGTTTCTTAAATCTTTCAATTAGGCCCTAGCATTTAATCCAGTGCCATGGCACTTAGGTACTCATACACACGTATTAATATACATGCACTATGAACATAATAAGGGTAGGACCACTCACTAGTTGGGATGTTACATTATTTTTGTAGTTTTTCATTTTTAGCTTATCTCTAAGCTTTTGTTTGTGATAATTGTATTATTGCAATTATGTTTGTAGTTATTATTTGTCCACAAAACTCCTTTTCTAATTTATTTGTAAATTGCATTTTTATATCTATCTTGGTACCTCTTCCAACTTTAAGTCCCTTGTTACTTTAATATTCTTTTGTTATTTGAACATGCTTGTTGCATTTGGGCATAATTATGTCTCTATGTTGTTACTTTATTTATTTACTTTTGTCCATTTGCGAGAAACAAAATGGGATCTAAACTACAATTTACCAATTACCATAAGTAAGTGTTTGTGCATGCCATACTTTATTGAAATTGGATATATTTCCATTTAATGCTTGTTGTTTGATTTTTTATTATTGGTTGCCTATAAAGTTTTTCCATCACTCTTTGCATGCGGAGGGAGATTGGAAGTGTTAATGTAATTTGGCTGTCAATACCAAATTTACTAATTGAAGGGTATACAAGGGAAAAACAAAATAATAGAGCTCTTAATATTAACTAGAAATATCCATTCACACTTAAACTTCCAGTTAGTCACGTAAAGAATCAGAAAACCAAAAGTCTAGTAGAGAATTAGAAAACTAAAAGCCTAAATAGGAACACATTATAATAAAGTTGTCATCTTCATTAGCTACCTATATATAAAAATATATGATACAAATTTTAGCAAAATGTACAATAAAAACTCTACGAATATATACAAGAAAGCAAATATATAAAAATAAATGTGAGTGAACTTACATAAATAAAGCTCAACAAACAAAAGCTTTCAATTTTGTTGCTTTTGAAGTTGATCAACATTTTAACAACTCAGATCCTTCATTCCAACAATTTTAATATTACAATAACATTATGATTAAAAAATAACAATAAAACTTTTAAAATACTGACCCAAGGAAAGCTATTGCTGAAGTAAAGTTCAATATACAAATTTAAGATTCAAGGATTACGTTACCATATAAGGCATTTGATCAATGCCTTGAAGCATTATAAGACTTCCATTAGGAGGTCTAAGTGGTAAATTTGTATTACCCTTGCAAGATTTTACTCGTTAGTGTCAATTAGGCAGTCTTTGGACTTTTGTAGCTCTCCGCAATGCTTTTGGACTGATAGGTTTCATGTTACATCAATTTGAAGTTGGCTCGATCTATTCAATTGAGGCCTTAAAATGCAATAGCATTCTTAGGTCCAATTGCTATTTTTTTTTTGGTATTCCTAAATAAAGCTAACATTAATTTCTATTAAGAATGTATAAATAATATAAGCAAGAAAAATTTGTAAATTCACACCTTATTATAATCTTCTAAAGCTTGTGGCACACTGATATGAAATGAAGTAAAACTTGGAACATGAGATGATATTCCTATACCAAAGTGATGAAATTATGGAGTACATGCTACAAAATGAGATGGGATTGTTGCAAGAGATAGGCCACTAGCAACATGATGAATATTTTGACCTAAATTAATAATAATTATTTTAAAAAAAAATTAGATAGAAGTATAAATTAACGAAGAGAAGTAATATCAAAGCGCTTCAAAGTGAAATTACTTGAACATATTTGGCCTTTTTCTTTTTCTTTTCCAAATTACTCTTCAATCAAGCATTTGTCATGCATTTAGTCTTTTCCATTGGGGGATTAAATACTAAAGGCTCATCTCTCCAAGTGTATTATGATTACTTTGATCATCCAATTTTTTTTTTTAATTTCTACTTCTTTCTCAAGTAGCTTCATTTCTTCTTGCAACTTTTCTTTAATAATAGTAGTTTTGGAATCTATCAATGATGCCAAGTTAAAAACATGATTTCCAACATGCTTCAACTCCTCAGCCTCAATGATTGGCTAGACTTCATGTTATCACTTGAAAAGCCTTCGTTGTCATTGCTTAATATAATCTCCTTTTTTTTCTTTTTTTTTTTCTTCTTTGGTCCACCTTTTCAATATGTAATGCATTGGTATGCTAGTGAAATTGTTCAAATC
The DNA here is from genome assembly GCA_013180625.2 of Boswellia sacra. Classification (NCBI taxonomy): domain Eukaryota; kingdom Viridiplantae; phylum Streptophyta; class Magnoliopsida; order Sapindales; family Burseraceae; genus Boswellia; species Boswellia sacra. The sequence goes on from SNVD02005083.1 coordinate 32,151, forward strand.
AAGTGCTTTTAAAGCATGACATTACAACATTCATATTGACTCAAATAATTTACAAGAACATGAAATGGTCAAAGTGTCGGGCTTAAATTTAATCGTATGTATTTTTTTTGTCCTTTATTTACTTCATAAACATAGAGCCTATCTTTCTTAATAACTTCTTTAATTCTTACATCCATACAACCTAATTGTTATTTTTCAAAAAAATTAAACAACTTGATAGTGTTTCCTTCTGAATCTAGATCTTAGGATCTTCGGTCAACTAGGTTCGGTTTCCTTTGTATTGACTTATTTTTTCATGGGCTTTCGTCCCATTTCTCTGGATGACTCATCAACTACCTCTCTATTTAACCCATTGGTTAGCGGATCTGTAAGGTTATCCTTAGACTTTATATAGTCTACAATGATAACTCCAGTCGAGAGTAGTTGCGTAATGGTATTATGTCTATGACGAATATGTCTAGACTTACCATTTCACATGTTACTTTGTGCCTGTCCAATAATAGATTGACTATTATAGTGTATATATATTGGTGGCACAGGTTTAGGCCAATCTAGAAAATCTCCTAAGAGATGGCGTATCCATTCAACCTCTTCACCATATTTCTCTAAAGTTATAAACTCAGATTCCATAGTGGATCAGGCTATAATTGTTTGTTTAAATGATTTCCATGATATAGCAACTCCAGTTAGCATGAATACATACCTACTAGTCAACTTTGCGTCTTTTATATCAAATATCTAATTTGTATAGTTGTATCCCTCTAATACTGTAGGCTATCTACTATAATGTGATCTGCTATAATGTGGTTTCTAGCTATGAGTATATCGTAAGTACCTAAGTACTTTTACAATACATTTCCAATGGTCGGCACTTGGATTATTCATGTATCTACTTAGTCTCCTAACTATGTAGGCTATATCAGGCCTTGTACAAATTATCAAGTATATTAAACCACCAATCACTTTGAATTTTTCCAAAATCTTGTCCACATAATGTGACTGACTAAGTATGAGTCTACTAAAAGTCCTGGTAATTTTAATTCCCAAAATTACATCAGCTAAGCCTATATCCTTCATCTAAAATTTTGATTCAACATACTTTTGGTAGATTTAATTATCTTATCATTACTACCAACAACGAGCATGTCATCAATATAAAGAGATAAATGACGTAGCCATTTTTAGTATCTTTGACATAGACACATTTGTCACACTCATAGATCTCAAACCCATTTTCAAGCATCACACTATCAAACTTTAGTGCCATTGTTTTGGTGCTTGCATTTAGCCATACAGAGACTTCACTAATTTGCAAACTTTTCTTTCTTGTCCAGGAGTAACAAAACCTTAGGTTGTTCTACATAGATTTCTTCATCTAAATCACCATTAAGAAATATTGTTTTTATATCCATTTGGTGTACTCTAAGATTCCGTAAAGCATCCAGCAAGTGCAAGTATCATCCTAATGGAATTTATTCTCATCATGGGAGAATATGTATCAAAATAATCTAGGCCTTATGGTTGCCTATAACCTTTGATAACAAGTCTAGCCTAATACTTGTTAATTGATCCATCCACTTTTAATTTCCTCTTAAAAATCTATTTAGAACCTAGTGGTTTCCATCTTGGAGGGAGATCCATAAGTTCCCTTAGTGATAGCCTCATAAGTTTGTTTAGATGAACTACGTCCTTTTTTGGATTTATACGAAAATTTATGTTCAAAGAGTGATGCATTTCTTAATTTCATTATTTTGTTTTTATGTGTGTCTAGTATTTGTGACCCATACACAAGAAACTAATAAGCACTACTATTATGAGTATATCCGATGATTGCAACTATTTTTGGACCTATTTTTACCTTCTTGGGTATAGGTAACACTACTTTAGCAAGACACCTCGACACTCATAAATATTTGAAGGAAGGCTTTCTTCCTTTCCATAATTCATAAAGCATCTTCTCTTCCTTTTTTTTTTTTTCTGTGGTACCATATTTAAAAGGCAATTAGCTAATAGAACATCTTCCCCTCCCCACCCCCCCCACATGTTTTAAGGTGACCTAGAGCTCAGCAACATTGCATTCATTATTTTTTCAAGGTAGGATTTTTATGCTCAACAACTCCACTTGATTGAGGCGAATAACATGGCGGGACCTCATGTATTATTCCATGTTGTGCACAAAACTCATCAAAAGGTGATTTATACTATCTACCATGGTTATTTCTAATCATCATAATCTTTTTATTAAGTTGATTTTCAACCTCATTTTAATAGAGAATAAACTTCTCTATTTCTTCATCCTTGCTTTTCAATAAGTGCTCATAACAGTATTTTGTGTTATCATCAACATAAGCAATAAAATACTTATTGCCACCTCTCGTTTGAACAAATTGCAAATCACAAATATCACTCTGAATTAAATCAAGACGTTCATTATTTCTTTCTATAGTTTGGGAAGACGACCTTGTCAATTTTGCCTCAACACAAGTTTCAGAGTTATGTTTTAAATCAATTTGAAAAGTAGGAATATGATTTAAGTTAATTAATCTATGCAATCTTTCATAATAACATGTCCTATTCTATCATGCCATAAAATGGAAGACTTAATCAAATAAGTAGAAGAACTGTCTTTATTGATTTTTGGTTTTACAGTCATTACATTGAGTTTAAACATACCCTCACACTCATATCACTTTCTAGCATACATGCCACCCTCAGTTAGTACAAAGTTTTTTAATTCAAAAATCATGCAAAATCTATGCTTGTCTAACAATGAACCAAAAAGTAAATTCTTAAAAAGTTCTGGCATATATATCAATTTGTTTAGAGTCAGCTCCTTCCCAGAGATTATCTTTAGAATCACTTTGCCTAGACATTGTACCTCAGATGTAGCTGAATTACACATGAAGAGCTTCTCTCCATTCTCAACAGGTTGAAAGGTTGTGAATAAGCCCTTTTCAGAATAAACATGCCTTGTAGCTCCAATGCCAATCCACCATTCCTTTCAGTTGGACTCAACTGGATTGATTTCAGAAACAATCGTAGATAAGCTTATCTTTGATACATCTTGTTTGGTGCAATCCACTACATTTGCTTATTTTTTTCTTTGAAAAATCAACAATCCTAAGCCTTGTGACCAATCTTGTTACAATCGAAACACTTTCTTGGAACTTCTACTTTTTAAAAATTCCACTTTTAGGCCTTAGCTTGGACCATTTGTTCGACTTGCTTTTCTTTGTTTGGAGTTTTGACCATTCTCCACAACATTAGTCTTTTCATTACAAGAGTTAAACTTCTCTTCTCTAAGCTTCTGTTGTTTTATTTGATATGAAGTCTGACTACAAGTTCATGCATGTTCATCTCCTTTGTCTTGTGCTTAAGGTAATTCTTGAAATCCTTCCATGCAAAGGGTAGCTTTCAAATCACGATAGCTACTTGAAAGGTTTCACTTAGAACCATCCCTTCAGCATGTATCTCATGAAGGATCATTTGGAACTCTTGTACTTAACTTATCACAGTCTTGGTGTCCACCATCTTATAATTAAGAAAGTGGCCCAACATAAACTTTTTGGATTCGACATCCTCAGTCTTATACTTCTTTTTTAGAGACTTCCGTAGTTCCTTAGTCGATTTTTTCTCAATATACACATTGTATAATAAGTCTATCAAACCATTCATGACATAATTACGACATAAGAAATCAAAGTGCTTCCAAGCCTCAACAAAACTAACAACTTGGACATCTTGCTCATCTTCATTGAGTTTATGTGGATCTTTAGTCAAGAACCTTGCTAGACCTAGAGTGGTCAAGTAAAATAGCATATTTTGTTGTCACCTCCTAAAATTCAGTCCATCGAATTTCTCTAGCTTTTCAGCATGGTTCAAAGGAATCGAAACCCATAAAGTTGGCGCACTAAACAAATTTGGCTATTCAGAACCACGCATAACATCAAAACTGAAATTAACAAATCAAACATTTTTTAATTTCCTCAACCAAACTATAGCTCAAGAAAACTGAATAGCTTTCAATAGATAATTCCTAAGAAAGACCAAATGGTTCACAAACAGACCCTTTTAAAACCTAGCCTACCTAGATAGAATTTCTTTTACAAGAAAATTCCTAAGAAAGATGTGGAGGGGTCACAGTTCTTCCTGTTCAAACTTGGTCTCCTTAGATAGAACTTGTCTATTTAGTTACTATCCAATTCACATCATCAAACTATAAAAGTTCCTGCACAAAAATTTCACACCAAATATATATATATATATATATATATATTCAAATAAAATTATAGATATTACTGTAGTATATATTAAATTAGATTCTAACATGCCACTTAAAAAGCCTTATATAAGGTAATAATATGCTTTAAGTCTTTTTAGAAAACTATAATATATATCAAATTAGATTCTAACATGCCACTTAAAAAACCTTATATAAGGTGACAATTTGTTTTAAATCTTTTTAGAAAATTTACTTACATTATGTAAGGATAACATACAATAATAATTTAATTTAACTTTAAAATAAAATTACAACAGAAGGCTTAATTTACCAATGAAAATGATGGCTTGTGTATTATACGATTTCCTTAAAACAGATTTGCTCCCTCCATTAGGTGCTTGAGGATTAAAATGGCGTCTATCTCCCATGATACAATGACAACTAGCAATAAGAGAAGCGCATAAACTAAAAATTTTCAAACTCCATCACACAAGATGAATTGAAAATCTCCAAACTCCATCAACAAGAGGAAAAACTAGAAACGAAAATAGAGCAAAAAGATCTCTAATTTTTTTCGTGATAAACAAATGAGGGAAAATCTCCTTATATAGACTATGGAATTTGCAACTTAAACCCAAGGAATTTGAAACACCAACTTTATTCAATTCCACATTATACTTATAACCACATTGTTTATTCAGTACATGAGTTATGAATTTTAAAAGACTTGTAACATCTAAGGAGTTTGTAAAGGCTTCTAAAATCAATTTCCATTCACTAATTTTCCAAAGATCATCTCTTCTTTATTCTTTTGCAAGTAGTTTCTCGTAACTTTTTTTGTGAACCAGATATTCTTTAGACCACCAACTTCATTTGAAAAATAAAAATATGATTTTGTTGTTCTTGTTCCAACATCAACCATAGAACTGATGACACCTTTATAAGCATTGGGTATTCTTCGGTAGGATCTTAGAAATTATCTTTCTTTAGTTTCAGCAATAGTTCATGGTTAAGCTCAAAGTTTATGAAGAAATTGTCCATACTCCATCATTCACAGTAAATTGAATGACAGCTTTGCAACTTGTTCTTGTCCATATAATTTGTAAGCTTTAGCATTTGAATATACCCTCCATTCCCACTTCGAGTTCACAATAAATTTTATCCTCAAGTCTTTCCTCTTTGTCATTTGCACAAGCCATTATTGAAGTCAAACTAAATAATAAATCAAGAATTCAACATTATAATATCCTCTTTTATCATTTCATTTATTTTAATTATTTGGAATAACAAATAAATTTATAGAACTATCATAAATATCAAAGAAACGCATTATGAAAATGAATATAGAAAAAAAAAGGAAAAGAAGGAAGCAGAGATCAATTACTAAACCACTTTTTTCTATCATAATTCTTTTTCTAACAATTTTGATTAATTTGTTTATGTACTTTTTAATGTGTAATTTTTTGCTAGTTTACTAAACATCGTATGTAATTTTAATGAATAAAAAAATAATTTACACAAATAAATAATTGATAAATAACTTTATTAGTGCACTATATATGAATAAAGCACTAAAATAACCACTAATAAGAATTTATCAACTTTAACAACAGAGGATTGGTGCACTATTATATAATCAAGTTTAATTAAAAATCATTTGAAAACTAACCTAACAAGTTTTTGGAACTTGCAAAAGGAATAGTTTAAAAAGGGATTGGAAGGCTAAAGGCTGAGGCAGTGTCCACACGGAAGTACTAGAGAAAGCTTAGCAGTCCCAATGGATGCTAGGGGCTGTTACATGAGAGAAAGGATGGTGGGGGTGTTAAATATGTGAGAGAGAGAGAGAGAGAGAGGGAGGGAGGGAGAGAGAGAAGCTGACGCGGGAAAAAAGCTGGATAAAAACTAAAAACAAGGAAAAGAATACAAAAGGGCAAGTGAGTAGCAGTGAGAGTAACATGTCTTCTTGGTATTGGTTTGGGTATTAGCAGATTGGCTGGTCAGGTACAGTCGTGGTAGGATAGACTCTCTCCAATTAGGAAAGCCTATCTTGATTGCATGGCATAAAATGATCACACGTGGCTGCTTCAATAAAATTAAATAGCCTTAATCTCCCAATTCAACTAACAAATTTCATAATTGAAACTGAGCTGAACTTGAGTTATCACACCCCAAATGCCACTCATGCAAAGTTTAGCTAACAACAGTCACATTTCTAAAAATTACAGTAATTTAGCAAAAAATTGTTTTCGTTTCTATAGGAACAAAGTTCCAAGTCACAACCATGGTATATCACTATATGTATAATAATCAAAAACGTTTTATCAAAGAAAGGTCACAAAATAAATAATGCTGCAGTGGCACATGGTTGTCAAGAGAACTCTTTCGATCCTACCCAAAATCCTCCACCAACCTCCGTAACTAGTGATGATTACCTGAGGTATACAATAAAGTTAATGAGTATAACTCATAAGTAAGCTAATTAGAATTTTTATAGTATCATTTAATATCAATCTTCAATTTACTATATAGTTATTGTTCATTACTCTTCATATAGATAATAGATAACTTACTAAGAAAGTAAGAAAAATCGTATTCACTGTACAGGAGTTGCGCTCCTATGCAACTGAAATGGTGCGGGAGCGCCAAGTTTCAGGCTTTTATCATATTCAAAGTTTCAGGATGGCGCTCTTGCGCTAAAGGAATTGCGCGCCTGTGCCAACTCTCTACCCATAATATGTTGAGTCTGTGCAAGTTGCGCTCCTATGCATCTTATATGGCACTCTTGTGCTAATGCTGAAACTCAAATCCTAAGTTTGTCTTTGTTTTTCACACAAATTATTTGGACCAACTCAAAATACATTTCATAGACAACTTTCTAGGCCTATCCACATTCTTCATATATGCATTTAGGCACATATTTCATTGGCCAATGTGTCTCTCAATTCTCATATCACTCATAAATTCAAATGTGTCTTTCACTTCAATACAACTTTAGGGACACAAACATATCACATAGTATCCCTCATTTTAATTCACACATTCATAACACTTATTCGAATCGTAAATTGAGGCTAGTCCGACAAACCGAGTTATATTGGTCCCATACTACTGATGGTTCAGACCTCCCCTAATTCATTCCATCACAATTCTTTGATATGTGTCACTTTATATTGTGTGTGACACTTTGCAGTTATTTTGACCCCCAAGAGGTCGCTCACATACACAACTTCAAGAGGTAACTCTTATTTAATAGTAAGCACATTCACATTTCACACATATTCTCGCATATGACACTTTGTGTTATGTGTGGCACTTTGTGTTCATTTTCACCCCCAAGAAGTAGCTCACACACACAACTTCAAGAGGTGCCCTCAAATGCGTAAGTGTACAAAATCACATAATGGACATTCAATGTCCCAAGTTTTGGCATGCCATTCATGTATTACAATTCCAATTTCAATCACAAAGGGAAGCTCTAAGTTAACTTTTCAAATATCATAATACATCACATTCAACATTAGAGCTTTTCAATTATCACACATATCACATTCAAAATCATGGATTCATGGTTCCAATCCCATAACTTAAGATCAAAATCTAATTTCTCATTCATCACATATACCACAAATTGATCACATTATACAATCAACACTGAAAGCATAACCACATTTTATTGTGTCTTCAGAAGGTTCAACTTACTTACCTAATTATGAAATTTTTCATCATCAAATCTTGAGTTCAACCTAGAAACATAACCAAAATGCCTTAAGGTTGACATAACACATTGGCAACATTATCCTCTTTTCCTTTATTTCAATACATACTCCATTAACAATGTCTATTAGACAAATTCCCTATCCAAAACTTGCACAATTTGATAGACAACACTTACACACTTACATCGCATCACCTTAAAATTTTTGAAGCAAAATAAGATTGTTAACCCTCTCAAATCTCATCTATCCTAGCATTTATCCATTTCTGCCGAGGCATCCTTCACTGAGCAGTATGACTCTAAAAATTTATATAATTTTTAATTTAAAATGAATCATTACAAAACTTCACAGCCTAATACAAAACACATACAGGAATAACCATACCAAAAATCTCATCTTTTTAAGAGGTTTTGGCCATTCAAAGGCAATTATATTCATTTGCTCTATTCTAAAAGTTAGAATTTTCAGTTTTATCAGTCTAATTTTGAAAAATCACCATAATTCATACAAAGCTTCAAAATCAATGAAAATTAATAGTCTCAAAGAAAACTTATTAAAGATGTTGTATACCAAAAATCAGGTGATTTTATGAAGATTTGATCCCTCAATTCAAATTCGTCTCCCACACTCTGTTTCAAAACAGGGGAAATATCAGTTCCAAACCAGAAATTCAATAATTCATTAAAAATAGTACATTATGAATTTTTGAGTGATTCCATATTCCACAAACTCCTAGACATGTCTATCTTCACCTGTATAAGTTTCAAAGCTAAACAGCAACTCTATAATTTTCATGAATTTTCGTTCTCCCCACTGCTCAGTGGAAGGACTCTGCAGACTTAAAACTCAAATCTCATGTTTTGCCCTCTACTTTCATCAAATCCTCTTAACTTTACCATAGTTCACTCTAAAGCATCATTTCAAACATATTTCCAAGTGTTCATAACACTAGCACTACAAGAAAATGGGCTTTTTACGGTGGGCCTAAACTGCGATAAAAGGCCTTCTACGGCTGGCATACGGCGTTTTAAGCCCGCCGTATAAAATGGCACCGTAAAAACTTATTTTACTTTTTACCGTGGTTTAGGCCCACGGTAAAAGGCCTTTTGCCGCGGGCCGAGCCCCTGCAGTAAAAGGTTGTGGTCTGGCGAAAAATTATTTACCGCAGGCGCTCGGCCCCCTGTAAAAGGTTGTGGTCTGGTGAAAACGCAGGCATCAGTCCCAACACAAAAAGTTTAATAAAATGCAAAAATTAAATACAAATGTGAAATGCTTTGTTCCAGCGGCTTTTGGTCAAGTTAGATTGGTGTTTCCTTAAAAGGGCTATCTAATAATTTTTTTACATAGCTTCTGAATGGTTTTTTTTGAAGCTTATAATTCTTTGTTTTCAGAACAGAGGTTACCATGTCTAAAGTAGGAAAATAATCAAGAGACGGTGATTATTTACAAAAGAAAAATCATATTTGGAGGGACTTCAAATATTCAATTGATTTCGGCATCATATAATTATATAATTTGGAATTTGATTTAATACATTAAATTGGTTTTGACATATATACAAAATAATAATTGAAAAATCCGCAAACAGGAACCAATTATCTGACTCATTATTAACGTGAACCAATCAGCTGGAAAGAAATTAAGCTGATGTGGCAACTTAGTACATTGGGAAAGTATGTTTATAACAGACCGCAAAATATCAAAATGTGAGTTACTCCACAAATTTCTTTTGCTTACCTTTCATCAACAACAGTTCAAGGAATTGATGATGTGAAGAATCAGTCAAGTCCAAGAACAAAGATTACACCAAAATGCAGCAAGTCCTTCTCAAATTCAGACTGGAGGCTGTACTCCGCTTAACAAATTCAACTAGTATTCAGTCTGGAAAAAAAATATTTATGCACAAACGCTCATAAGAAACCAAAGAAACACCATGCAACATGAAAACTAATTCATTTAAAAAATATTGTTATCAGTGATCACATAAATAAATCAGCAACGAGAACCTAAATTATGTTAAGAAAAGATGTGACAAAGCTTACCAATGCAATTGCAATATCAATCTATTGCTTTCGGAAGTTCAGTTGCTCCCTGTTTGTAATTGTGTAGCATATTCAACACTCTATTTCATAAAAATATGAACCATTGTGATATTAACAAGTAAAGCTGGGATAAAACGACTAGCAACTTAATCTTCACTTAGAGAAGAAAGATCAACAGCTCGTTATCAGGAATAAACTGCAAAACTTGGCTCATGGGGCTAGCAAATCATAACTTTTGGACGGCTAGAGCAGAATCCTTTGCAAAGTTTTCATGCGAAAAAAACCTACACAAATAAAATGTAATAATTAGATGTCGTACTATTACAAAGTCTATAAATTTCTGTCCGTTACAAAAGTATAAGCAAAAGAAAGCATGGGCAAATGCGACATCAAATATGCACATTGATAAGCCATTCATGAATTTTGCATCTCAAGATTGATGTTTTCAATTATGTATTGCTTCCTATTTATTTGGATACAAAAGCATCACCAAACAGAGGTGTTTAGGCACAATAATAGGCCATTCATGAATTTTGCATCTCAAGATATTGGCTTTTTCAATTATGTATTAGTTCCTGTATATTTGGATACAAAAGCATCACCAAATCAATTACCTATGAAACTATATAAATCATAAATGTCTGATCAATGTCTTATAGACCTTCAAAACTTGCGGACCATACAGATCAACCAAGTACCGCAGCAAGCATACCCATGATATAATTCCACTAAAGGGATGGGATATACATACAAACACATTGAAGCAAAGTCAAAGCTCCAATAAGCCATCAAATAAATCAATCAAAAGAATTTCACCTTGAAGATGATGAACTTAATTAAGTTGAAAGATATAATTACCATGCCAATACCAAGAGCCTGTTGTTTTGATGTAACATTGGAATGGCATCCAATCCAAACATATATTTCTTTCTGGCAATCTAGCACTACAACATCTTCAGTTGTTAAATCATCTTGTGTGAAGTTGTATATCTCTTTCACCTGAAAGTTTGGCCATGCCAAAGATCAGTTCACTTTATTTTTTAAACAAAGAGGCCTTCAGAATCTGGATTGCTCAGTCAAAAAAAGTTGCAAAAATTCAAGTCTAGAAGCATATCATACAAGAAACTGAATGAATTGATAAACAGAGAAAAAAAAGGTTCTAATTGAATATTTTTCTTCTTTCTTTGGATTTAATAATCAAAATGAGTAGTAAATTCAGTAGAGTGAAAGCTTATAAAGAAAATGGATGGAAACAAGTAGGCATTTCCTTAGTTTTCACTTTCATTGTCAATGTAAATTAAACCACTACATAACTTTAAATTCCTCGTCTATCTACCAAAATTTTAGATCACGAGTCTGTGGTGTCCTCTTCGATAGGGATGAGTTGACAATTTGATTGATTATGGCCAAATTCATAATAATATAATCTCCAAATCAATGTATGCAGAAAGTGTAATAAACACTAGAGGTGAAACAACTTTCAAACTGCACATGCATATAAAACTTGTACATGAAATGTACATTGAGGTCACCTGAAAAGGGAGAACGATCCAAGATGCAAAAGAAACATAATCCAGAATTAGACATGATTTGCAGCCACATTTATAGCTGGGATATTTCTGATCAAGGCAGAACCACATAACCTCAGAGACAAGCAATCAAGAAGGAAAGGATGTTTTGCTTACCTTCAGTAAAGGTACATGTAAACAAATGTGGGTCTTCTATACATCCTCTTATCTCCTTTTCTCTTGGGTACTCTCCCTTTCCACCAAGTGCATTCCAGAAACTATCCAATTCACTTCCTTCCCTCGCTGATATGGGTTGCCATGTTGGCTGCAAAAAGCACCAAGAGAAACAAATATTGATTAGCCTTTTCATTTAGTCCCCTTTCGAAGCTTTAGTATGGATCCATTGATTAAGTGGTTGGATACACTGAATAAAGTTTTACTTTATTAGGATTGTACTATCATGCTCAAATTCAGAGAGTACTGTTGCATACATTAATCAATTCAACAATTCTGTCAAGTAGATCAAGGTCTCGAGTAGATGACAGATTCCCAATCCAAGTGAAGATAGATGCTCCAGATTGCAGGATATAACAATAAGATGAATTCAGCGAGCTTGAAGTCTGCAACATAACATTGTTTTCAAAAGTAATAAGCTGAATACTAGAGAGTTATATGTCATCTTGGTACTGAATGAACAGGAAAAAAAAGAAGGCATCTCCTTGGAGACAGTAAGTCATCAAGTTTTAACAAAAAAAAAATGGCACAAGTCCCATTCACCCAACTTTTTATAAAAGAGCACTTAGCATCACTAAGTGCTTATTACTCAACTAACTCAAAATCCTCTAAAAAAAAATGATGACAAGACCAATGTCAAGAGCTCATGAAACTTATACTTCAGCTATAGTACTTTATTGATCTGATTTCTTGCTCTTACGGTAGCATGGGCAACAAAATCATTTAACAAACAGGAAAAATTGAACAGAAGCAGATCACGTTTCAATTATGCATCAGCTATGCGGACCAAAAGCAGACATAGGATAAACAATTTATACGAGATTTGACATATCATAGACTCTACTGATACACTCTACACGACAATGTACAGGAAGCTAAAAATGTCATAGCCCAAAAGAATGTCACAAGGCACACCACACGTGCATTGCATATGAGAGAGAGAAAGAGCTATCATTTCAGAAGGTGCCCTGACTTAAACTTACTAGATCCACTTGGATGGCGTGCATGTTGTTTGGGCTCATGCCTTGTACTCGAAAAAGAGCTATCTGTTTTTCATTGTAGGTTTCATCTACAATACCTTGTGCTGCAATAGACTGCTTGTACCATGTACTTAAACCTCCCTACAAGAAAAGGCAAAAGATTAAAGCATGAATTATGTTTCTTTGTATTTTTACTTGCAAAAAAGGAAAAAGAAAAAAATATCTCATGATTGACTGAATTCAAAAAAAAAATACAAAAATAACTTGTAGTGTACAAACCTTAAAAACAATTAATGTTCGGAAGATGAAGAAAAATTGAACTGGCTCCATATCCTGAATTACTTGAGCCTGAAATCAAAGGTACATGAGTTACATTTGTCATGCGAATTGCAGTCATTAAATTCATCCATCTAAGCAACGCAGCAAGTGCAAGTCTATAATATAAGTGCCATCATCGACTTGATTATTTTGAAGGGTCTCAATAAACTATGTAAATGATAATAACTATGACCAGATCATCATAAAGAAAATTTCGAATAGAACCCAAGTAACAGAAAAAATCAAACCTTTATGAGGATCGTGTCACGACGGGAGAGCCAGAGCTTCTCCATGGTATCGAGCTAGAGCGAAACGACAGAGCTGTTGTTGTTTACAGCTTCATCAACAATGAAAGGATTGCAAGCCTCACACTAAAATCCCCCTTAGTCCCCTTCCTGTTAATTAAATTCTTGTTTAGGTAATTCCCACGAACAAAGAAAATCTGTCTTCTCAGCGATTTTCAAAGATCAATATTATAATTTGAGAAATAAAAGTAAAAAGAGAGAGGAAGCAAGGGCTGTTGAGGGAATTTGAGAGGAAGAAATTAGGGATTTGAGAGGGAAGCATAAGGAAGAGAGAAGTAGGAGAATGGCGTAAAAAGAGACCAAACATAATAATTAGATTATATAAAAGCATTTTACTGTGGGTCGCAAAACTGCAGTAAAGTTCATACCTTTTACTGCGGGTGCCGCAAAATTTGAATTTTACTACATTTTTAAAAGCCCGCGGTAAATAGATGCAGAAAAAACTCCTTTCTCTTAGAGTGTAGATACTCTAACTCATACTATAACACAAAATTCTCTCAAATACATATGCACAAATACTAGAATTCTACAGAGGGAAGGGAACTTTACGTCTCTCTTCCTTCTTCCTCCTTGACTCTTCCACCAATTGTATGGAGGGAATTGAGAGAAAAAGGGGTTGGAAGTAGTTAGCACAAGAGAGAAAATAATGAAGTTCTAGAGACTCCTCCCTTATGTCGATAAACATGCAAGACAAAATTTTACTTCAGCCCTTGACTGGCTTAGTCTTTTAATTAAACCCTTCAACAATTTAATTCATTACACTGCCATATATATATATATATATATATATATATATATATATATAATAATAGTAATAATACAAATACATTGTAATACAATTATGTCATGGTCATTTATAAAACTTAGGATATTACATGAGTAAATCGGCGAAGTGTAAAATCATGCATTACTCATGGGCTGGAGCTTGAACCTAAGTAATGCTTATTCAAAAAAATTAAAAAGCTTGCCCAAAAATGTGGACATGACAACTGAGCAACCATCCGACCATCAGAGTAAATGATGAAGAAAAGAAAGGGAAGAAAAAAAAAAAAAGATAGGAAAGAAGAGGAAGATGGGATGGTCATCAATAGGAAGAAAGGGAAAGGAAAGTGTTTCATCAGCAGGAATAAAGAGAAATGGAAAGAAAATGAGGAAGAAAAAAAAGGGAAAACAAATTGTAATAAAGTAAAAGACAAAACTATCCTTATTCTATTTGGTTTTTAGGGAATTTCGTTTAAATTTTGAAGGTTTATAGCAGTTTTGGATTCAGTGGATGGATGTTGATTTATTTCAAACGTTAGTTTGGGGTTCAAGTAAATACCCCAGACATATAAAACATGTCTTTTTACGAGTATTTGGAAATTGTGAGAAATTTTGAATTGCAGATGTCACATCACGGGATCAGATCAGTAAATGTGAGTTCATTTTCTGCATTATTGTTTTTAATATCATAGCACATCCTGACAGCTAGAGTATGTGCTGGTATTAGATATCTATCTTCTTCATATCCTCATGGAAAGATAAAAATTTAAAGCTACCTGTCACTGTTGAAGATTCCTTTATGTGAGGGGAATGCAAGTGACACGATATGTCGAGTTCAGGTCAATTCCTTTCCTGATAAATCACTAATTATGGTGTTTATCTTTAACATGTTACAAAGAGATCCGAGCCTGGGCAACAATAAATAGATTTTGTTTACATCATGCTTGTCAGTTAGTATTTTTTGTATGTGAATTTTTTAACTGTTGGCAGGACCTAGGTTCCAGATGATGGAATATTTGACCTTGGTTTCTTCACTCCCGGAAATAGCACGAATCGTTAGTTGAGTCCTAACTGTTTAATTTAGTTGTTTAGGTTCAAGATGATGGACTAGGATCGCGATCACCTTTAATGGAGGCCCGGGAAGAGTTAATGGCGACCCCAGAACAGCTTAGCTGTTCTTGTCAATGTACTGTGCCCAACTACTGCTTCAACACTATCAATATACAGATATTTCTCGACATGTTTACACGGAAGATCAGCATATGATGCCAATAGAATAAAACAAATCGAGACGACTAAGTCAATTAATTAAAGTTATTATTCGGAAAATTGGGATACTTGACATTTTCAGACTCAACATTTCAACAACCGAAGTTACCAAACTGTTATATAAAAGTCAACATATTAACGGCTTCGTTTTAAAACTTTCTTAAAACGCCTTAATTTTCAAATTCGATGTTTCAACACATAATGAGTATAATTTGAAAATCTATTGACTTGATACAAATTTATTATCCACCATTCGCTATAATATAATTTAAAATTTTGATTCATTCAATTTCCTGAAACCTTCATTCATAAGTGTGAGATAGTCAACATTGGTGTAGAAATTAGTAGATTATTTCATCTATTGTTGGATTTTATGATGATGAACTTGCAAATTGCGTAGTCGGTGTTGTTATGCACCAATTTGTTGTTAGTATTTTTTTATGTCATCGTCTTCTAATAAATTAATATTTTTCTTTGACCAATACAAATTTTAGATATGTGATTTGCTTGTACAAATAAGTATTATATTAAAGTCGTCCGATTATTTAGTGTATTCTTCTTGTCCTTCTTACAGAGAGCCCAAAGTCTACGCAATAATGGATAATCTTTCTTTCTTTTTCAACAGTTTTAAGTTATTGATTTTCTTTTATGGGCTTTCTTTTGCATCTGACTCCATCAGTTCATCTCAATCTCTAAGTGATGGCAAAACCTTAGTTTCGAAAGGTGGAACCTTTGAGCTTGGTTTCTTCAGTCCCGGTAGTTCCAAGAATCGTTACATAGGAATTTGGTACAAAAATATACCAGTTCAAACCGTTGTTTGGGTTGCAAATCGAATCAGCCCCATCAATGACACTTCTGGCTTGTTAATGATTAACAGCTCAGGCTATCTTGTTCTAATGGGGCGCCAGAATAAAAGTATAGTTTGGTCGCCAAATTTGAGGACAGGAGTCCGCAGTCCGGTAGTTGCACAGCTTCTAGATTCAGGAAATCTCGTGCTAAGACACGAACAAGATGATAATTTTGGAACTTATTTGTGGCAAAGCTTCGACCAGCCTTCAGATACATGGTTACCAGAAATGAAAATTGGATGGGACTTAAGGGCTCATTTTGAGTGGCGTATATCAGCATGGAGGAGCCCAGATGACCCGTCTCCTGGAGACTTTACTTTCGGGCTAGAACTACAAGATAATCCTGAGGCATACATGAGGAAAGGATCAAAAAAAATTTACAGGAGCGGTCCATGGAATGGCCTTGGATTTGCTGGTTCGCCGTCGCAGTCTAATCACCTTTTGAAGCACAAGTTTGTCTCCAACGAGAAGGAATTGTCCTACACATACATCCCTCAAAATAAGTCGTTAATCACAAGAGCTGTATTCAACCAAACCAACTATGAAGCAGCACGACTCGTATGGAGTGAAGAAACTCAAAGTTGGAAGGTGCATTACTATGTGCCAACAGATTACTGTGACACTTATGGTCTTTGTGGTGCCTATGGGAATTGTAACAGTAATGAATTTCCAAATTGCCAATGTTTAAAAGGATTCAAGTATAAATCAGCGGAAGAATCAGACTGGTCTCAAGGCTGTGTTCGTAATAAGCCATTGAACTACTCGAGACAAGATGGCTTTATCAAATTTGTTGGGTTGAAATTGCCAGATACTAAATATTCTTGGCGAAACAAGAGTATGAATATCAAGGAGTGCGGAGCGAAATGCTTAGAGAGCTCTTCTTGTATGGCATACACAAAATCAGATATTAGAGGAGGAGGCAGTGGCTGCATCATTTGGTTTGGTGATCTAACTGATATGAGACACTTATCAGATGGTGGACAGGATTAATATATTCGAATGTCTGCTTCAGAAATAGGTATGAGCTTAATTTTGTTTATCCCACTCCTTAATGGGTATTTTTGTACCAATGCAGTTATATCAATGGAACCAGCACAGGCCCAGGAGGGGCTACTGCCTTTCTCAGGTCTAAGGAAAGTTATTAAAATTCTTTAAATTTTAGGCTTTTTAAATTAATTATTAAATCACAGTTTTCTATAGATATGCTCTTCAATTTCTTTTTTAACAAAATTTTTGTACTTTCTCTATTCATTATTTTGTTTTGTCATCTATTTTCTACATTAGCTCTGCTGCATGGTTATTGACTATTTTTGTTTTCTACATTTTGATCTTGTATCAAGGAGCAAAAGATAAGCGCAAGATGCTGATAGTGGTGATTATTCCTATTGCCATCGCCGGGGCTGCCGGGGTGTTTGCAATGAGCTGTTACATTCAAAAAATCAGGACAAAAGCAAAAAGTACAGTTTTTCTGTTTCCCATCACAATTTTATAGTAACATGTCTGTACTTGTGCTAATGCTAGCAATTTCCTTGCAGTCAATTTTTCTGGAAGGATAACATCGATGTTCCATGGTCTAATGTTAAAAAATTCTTTACAAAGTGAATGATTTTTAGATGCCTTGTGAATTAAACTATAAGAGCATAGATAGTGGTCATCAATCAGTTGAATTAAATATCTAGAAAATCATAATTGGATGGTTGCACACATGATCTAGCAGCATGTTAAAAATTGCATTCAAATTAGCATTTATAACCAGAGCAAGCTATTTGAATTTTATAGGTTTTATATGAACAACTGGTTTACAAAAATTGAACTGTTCAATTTTTTTGTTTTTGTTATTTTAAATTTGTTTTCAGCATTGTGTTTTACTTTCAAGGCAAACTGACACAAGTAGGCTGAATTTTGTAGACTTATGCTATCTTTCATATATACTTTGCTTCTATATTAAAAAAAAAAATTGAAATTAATCAACAATTTTTTGCTGCCTTATCTTATTATTCATTTGGCGATAAATAGAAAATAACAGGGAAGTTATTGGGGAAAACGAAGACCTTGAGCTACCATTGTTTGAGTTCGATACTATTGCTGATGTCACTAACAATTTTTCAACAACCAACAAGCTTGGAGAAGGTGGCTTTGGGCCTGTATTCAAGGTAAATTTGCAATACACTAGTGACATAACCATAGGAGCGCGGGATGGATTTAAAGTGTTATTGCTTTTTCCATAAATATTTTTTCCAGGGCACATTCGTAGATGGACAAGAAATCGCCGTTAAGAGGCTCTCAAAGATTTCTGGGCAAGGATTAAATGAGTTCAAAAATGAGGTTATACTGATTGCCAAACTACAGCACCGAAATCTTGTAAAGCTTCTTGGTTGCTGCATTCAGGGAGAGGAGAAACTGTTGATTTATGAATTCATGCCCAACAAGAGCCTGGACTACTTCATTTTTGGTCTGGACTCCCAAGACTCTTAATCTATGAATTTCTGCCAACCTACTTTTCCTCTATTTTATACATTTCTTGGCTAATAACACGAGTCCTCTTGTTTTCCTCTAAATATTATTTTACTCAATGCTCAAACATGGCATCATCCTTATGTGAATTGGTACTTTATAGACGAAACAAGACGAAAGATGTTGGACTGGTCCAAGCGTTTCAGCATAATTTCTGGGATTGCTAGAGGACTTCTCTATCTTCATCAAGATTCCAGACTAAGGATTATATATAGAGATCTCAAAGCAAGCAATATATTACTAGATCATGAATTGAATCCAAAAATTTCAGACTTTGGGTTGGCAAGAACCTTTGGTGGAGACGAGATAGAAGGAAGCACAAACAGAGTGGTTGGCACTTAGTAAGTATTTCTGTTCCCGTTATCTTTACAATTCACAACCACTCACTCATGAAAATTATCTTTTATCAATTTTCTACAGTGGTTATATGGCACCAGAATATGCTATTGATGGGCTGTTCTCGGTAAAATCTGATGTCTTTAGCATTGGCATTTTAATATTGGAGATTATTAGTGGAATGAAAAATAGAGGATTTTATCATGCAGACCAGAGACTTAGCATTGCAGGACTTGTAAGTAAAAAACACTAAATTACTTTTAAGTTTGAATAATTAATTAACCTTTTGATTTTGACATTAGTCAAACCGATGAATAAAAAATGACGAAAAGGACTTTGATGCGTTTAGGCATGGAAATTGTGGAATGAAGGCAATGCTATACTAGGGGTGCACACGGGTCGGGTCGGGTCGGGTTTTATCCGACCCGACAAGACCCGATGATGCATCGGGTTTCAACATTTTAACCCGCGGTCGGGGTTTTTAAGAATGTAACCCGACGTGCAACCCGCTTATCGGGTTGGGTCGGGTTACTCGGGTAATTCGGGTTGGGCTTAGCCCAAGTGCACAGTTTCATTAAAATTGTTTTTGTTTTGGCCCATGTATGTTTCAAAGATTATATTATATATAAAACAAAGCCCATTTATATAAATTAAACTATATTATATATAAAAAAAAGGCCCATTTACAAAATAAGACTATGTTCTATCCCAAACAAAGCCTAATTTAAAAAACTAAACTATTTTATATTCAAACTAAGGTTTATTAACATAAATTTACAACTTTTTGGCCTAAGACCTAATTGAATTATTAAAAATTCAAAATTCGAATGCTAGTATATTTATATATATCAAAATTTCCAAACAAGGATGAAATTAAATTAAAAACAACCAAACATAAAACATAATAATTAATAACCCACCCAATATCTCCCATCTAAACAAAGCAAAGCAAAAGCACACACAACCTAATATAATACATCCACCCTTTAACAATCGAAACATACAATTTCTAAGCTACTGAAAATCCTAATCTACAACACATAATATTAGAGTCAAAAATTCCAAAATATAAAGTCCAAAGTACAACACATAAGTTTAGAGTCCAAAGTACAACACATATTTGTAAAGTCTAAAGTACAACAATTAATTATGCAAATTACAACAATCCAAGCTTCCAAGAAAACATAACATAATCTCCACCCAATAGAAACTTGAGATTTCACCGCCTTGGATTGAAAAAACATCAAGCCACTTTTTCCAAATTTTCACCAACTTCAAATAACAAAAATTGAAAACATAATAGTTAATATTCAACAAAGCCATCAAGTTATAAAAAATAATAGTAAAAGTTAAATTTACCAACCCAAAAAGAAACTTAAGAAGACTTAACTATAAATACAATGATAAGGTATTAAAATTTGTCATTACCTATGAAATTGGCACTCATCAATCAAGGTCTAAACGCTCAACTCCTGTTACAGTTGATTTTAAAACATCTATATCAATGACAAACAAGCACAAACCAAAATGATACAGTTAGTCAAAGATATAATTCCACAAAAGTCAGTATAAATTAGAAAAAATATTTCAATTTAATAACCAAAATCCATGATTACCTGTCTTAATTGATGTACAGAAACCCACTGAATCTCCAGTTGCATCTTCTATTGTCTCTGTCATCGGGAAAACTTCATCAATCAATGTAGAAGTTATCCAATTCTGAGAGCATATTAAGGATTCAACCATTTTAGGAGTTAATGAACTCCTAAACTGGTCAAGAACCCGCCCTCCAGTACTAAATGCTGACTCAGAAGCAACAGTAGAGACCGGAATAGCAAGAACATCCTTTGCTATATGTGATAACACAGGAAAGTTGCCTTCATTTAGCTTCCACCAACCCAAAATATCAAAATCCTCATTCTGTCCAACCAAATTGGCATTGTTTAAATAAGTGTCCACCTCATTTGATGTTCCTGACTTGGTTAGATTATCCATAAACTTTACAGCTGGATCTACCCATGGCTTTACAACCACTTGAACTTCATCACTCACTAATGAGGTTGGGATATTACTAATGGGAGGCTTTGACACTTCAGTCCTTACCACTTTTGAAGAGACATCTATAAAAGTCTTATAAATGTCATATAGCTTCAACAACAATGTTTTAAGACCCATTATCATTTCCTCTGTCTTAATAGCACCCCAAAAACTATTCCAAGTAAATTCAAAGTACCTCATTTTGAATCTTGGATCAAGTACAATTGCAATGAGCAACATCTCATTAAATTTATCAAAAGACCCAAAGTACTTATCAAATTTCTTCTTCATATTTCTTGCCATATCACACAAAACACTACTACTTTGTTCTTGTAACTCAATCAATTGACTATGAATTTTCCATATTCCATTAAATGCAAGATGTGATGTCACAGTCAAAGAAGCACTAAACTTGAGAGTTACATCATAAAAATTTTGGAAAAAACAAACAAACAATCTACCTTGATCCCAATCCACCTCCTTTGGTGGTCCCAACTTGTTGTCTTCTGCAAAGTATAGTTTGTAATGCCCATCCTCCTCCTCCAAACGATCAAGTGCTTTTTGAAATTGTAAAGCACTCTCCAACATCAAATATGTAGCATTCCATCTAGTGGGGACATCCATTACTAAATTTCCCTTGTATTGAATTTTTTCATGCTCAACACAAGATATAAATCTCTGTAATCTTGCAGGAGACGACCTAACATAACGCACAGCATTACGAATACTAGCAATGGACTTATGAAGATCTTTTAAACCCTCACCTACAATCAGATTCACAACATGGGCAAGACAACGAACATGCACGTAATCTCCATTCAGAATAAGCCCACTATCTTTCCAACCTTGCACCTTTTTCTTCACATAATTGATTGCCACTTTATTTGCACTAGCATTATCCACTGTGATTGTAAATATATTCTCCAATCCCCACTCAAGCAAGCAAGACTCAATCTGCTTCCCAATAGTTTCCCCTCTATGATTCACAATCTGAGAGAAACTTAAAATCCTTTTGTGCAACCTCCAATTATCATCAATGAAATGTGCAGTAATCACCATGTAATTCAAGTTCTGTATTGAAGTCCAAATATCTGTAGTTAGCGACACCCTAACCTTGCTTGCTTTAAAATACTTCTTCAAATTTTCTTTCTCACCCAAAAACAAAGAGAAAACATCCCTTGCAACTGTTGTTCTTGATGGACATTCAAACTTTGGACACGCAACTCGCATGAGACGCCTAAACCCTTTATTCTCTACAAACTTAAAGGGCAACTCATCTATAATTATCATCTCCACAACCGCTTTCCTAATTGCCTCCTTATCAAACCCTACACCTATAAGGTTACTTGCAGACCCACTTTCTAATTTTTTTGGACCAAAAGAAAGAATTGTTTGTTTCTCATCCTTGTCTGCTTGTTTCTCACTCAAAATATATTTAGGACATCTACCTAAATGATTCCACAATGTTTTAGTCCCATGCTTCTTACTATCACAAAGAAAGGACCTCCCACAATAGGTACAAACACATTTATCTCCTCCAGTTTTTCTGTAATGATCCCATACACTAGATACTTGAGGCTTTTTTCTCTTATTTTTTTGGGTAGTAGTTTCACTACTCACTTCTTCAGGGGTTTCTTGGGTGGGAATGGGAGTAGTAGATTCAGAAGTCATAATACCTGAAAAAATTATAAGACAAACCATATATATTAGTGTACTAAATTTAGAGTTTTAAGTTAACCCAAACATGAAAGTGTCAAAACAATATAATTTTTTTAAAATTAATCTTTTAATTATAAGCTACATGAAATATAATGAAATAACTTTTTAAACAATTTATTAATCTTTTTGTTTTTGTTTTTTTGGCTTTTATCTTATTTTGACTTCAGTTCAATGATTAGAAGAAACTAAAGGAATTGGAAATGGTTAAAATAAGCATTTTTAACTTAACTTAGCTACACACTTGATTAGTTAATGGGCCCTATATATAGAAATATAGTGGTCCTCTCATAAGATACGTAAATTGAAGGTTATTAATTAAGTTACATGCAAGCTGCAGTGTTCATTCATATTATAACTATATTGTATACATTAGTAAACAACTTGATCGGTAATTTGACGTTTTCAATCTACAGTTTGCTTCATTTTTTTTCTTCTATATGATATTTAAATATATACATCTTAGTGTGAATTGTTAATCATTTTACAGTAGTTTATATATGCAATACGCTTCAAAGTAATCCTTAAGTCGACAACATGTGAAGGATTAAGACTCCTCGAATTAAAATCTCTCTACCATTATTACTGGTTGATATACCAATATTCGTATTTCATATATAGCCATCCATGCATATACACGCTTGTGAATAAATGAGTTAGGAACAATTAAAGAAGAATAATTCAATTGATAATATCATTAGTTAATTCATAATTACAACACATTAATTGCTACAAAAGTATATTCAACATATATAAACTCTCTGTCATAGTTTCACGGAATTGTTATAATAAATTTTATAAACCAATTTTTTATACATCCATATCTATACCTTGCTGCACCATTTATTATGATTAATTTTGATGAAATTAAATGTATCAAAAGAGAAGAAAAGTGGACAGGTGCTGCCGTGCTGCACCATTTATTATGATTAATTTTGATGAAATTAAATGTATCAAAAGAGAAGAAAAGTGGACAGGTGCTGCACCATTTATTATGATTAATTTTGATGAAATTAAATGCATCAAAAGAGAAGAAAAGTGGACAGGTGCATCATCGTTACTTCAAAGATCACATGAGTAAAATATGGTTGCTTTGAAAGTGCATATACAAAACTCTAAACGATAAGACAGATAAGCCCAAATCTACTTGATCAGAGTAGCCTGCATGGAAGTAATTACAACACAACAACACGTCTATTCTCTGTAATCTCAGCCAACATGGAAGCAATTCAGCATTACAATCCCATCCAAACCCAAAATAATTACTGACAGGGAGTTGAAAATTAACCCAACATTTAATCATATAAGGGAAGCACGATTTGAAGAAGTGAAGAACCTGTAAGAAGTCCAACTGTCCAGGGCCTGCTCCGTTCTCCCTGCCTCTGCCCACGTTCACGGAGGATGAAAGGCTGACGAAGGAGGAGGTAGACGATGATGTAGGGAGTCACGGTGGATGAAAAGCCGGCGAAGGAGGAGGTGGACGATGATGAGAAAAGTCGCGGAGGATGACGATCGGACGAAGGCGGAGCCGCGAAGGAGGGGATTTTCTGATTTTGTATATGATTTCAATTTTTGATTAGGGATTTAAAATGATTGTAGGGTTAGATGTTAAAAGATGTATTTATATCTGTATTCTAGTGTTGTGAGGTCTACGGGAAGAAAATGTTAAGAACAAGTTACACTTCGACACGTGTCTAAAAAAATTTATTCAATTAAAAACTCAGTCGGGTCGGGTTATTTCGGGTTACCAATTCTAAACCCGATTTCAACCCGAATTTTAATAGACCCGATAATTTTAACCCGATTTCGGGTTACTGTTCACTATAGACCCGAAAAAAACCCGACAAACCCGATCAACCCGATCGGGTCGGGTTTATTTCAACACCCCTATGCTATACAACTGCTTGATTCATCTATTGAAGAACCAGCCAATGCGTCAGTAGTGATGCGGTGCATCCATGTCGGTCTCTTATGTGTGCAACAGCATCTTGATGAGAGGCCAAGCATGTCAGACGTGATCCTGATGCTGGGCAGTGAGACTGCATTGCCTCAGCCAAAACAACCCGGCTTCCTGATTGAAAGGAAAACAGTTAAACCAGGTTCCCCAGCAAGCAACCAAGAATCATCTTCAACCAATGAAATTACTATCTCAGAATTAGATGGTCGATAGATAATTGTCACACCTTTTATCCTAAGGGTCCATAATGCAACTATAACATTCATTCAAGGCAATTTGAAAGGAAACCATGGCTACTGTATTACGAATGTCCAAAGATCTAGAGCCCTTATATTGTTAGAACATAGTATAATACAACACACCATTACAGCGAAAAGGAATCAATATATAGATTACATAGAAAAATGATAATGTTGCAACGGATCAGAGGTTGCCAAGGGAACACTATCGTCATTATGCCAAAATACTCTAACAATTTGTAACCTACTGATTACCTGAGAGATACAACAGATTAATGAGTTAAAAAACCCAGTAAGCAGCTAGGTACAAGCAATAATCAAACACTAGGTAGAGATCCAAAGTTAAACCATAATATACAATTTGCATTGCTTGATAACAAGCAATAGGTTATCATTTACTTAGCTAAACAAACAATTTACAAGAATGAGGGTCGCGCTCCTGTGCAAAGAATTTGGCATGATAGCGCCAAGTTTCGGTAGGTTGGCGCTCCTACGCAATACATGCTGGACAACTATGCCATAGTTTTGCCTCGCCTTGGAATATTACGTGGGGTTTCGCGCTCCTGTGCACCAAAATTGGTGCTCCGATGCAAGTCCTATACTTCCCTACTAAACTTGAGCCATTTATTCAAATCACATAACATACAATACTTGTTTTACACACCTTAAACACATTGAACACATCTTAAGCACAATTGATACACATATTAACCAAATTAGATACAATCTTAAACACATTTAGAGCACAAATCTTAAGGACACTATAGAATCACTCATGATAGGTTCATGTACTCAATTCACAACATGTCATCCATTACGTATCGCATGACATGTATTTTCAACTC
Source organism: Boswellia sacra (assembly GCA_013180625.2). Classification (NCBI taxonomy): domain Eukaryota; kingdom Viridiplantae; phylum Streptophyta; class Magnoliopsida; order Sapindales; family Burseraceae; genus Boswellia; species Boswellia sacra. Next base: position 57,999 of record SNVD02005083.1, read on the forward strand.
TCATTTTATGGAATATGCCACTCATTACATATTGTCGTCGATGGTATATTCGATGGCCATTCACCACCTGTTACGTATCGCCGTCAATAGCATGTCTTTTAGGCCACCAGTCACCTGTCACGTATCACCGTCACTGACATATTTTCCGCCAATGATTCGAAAGGGATATACCATCCGTTGTGTATCGTCGTCAAAGATATACCCAAGTGGCCATTATCACCCATTACGTGTCGCCATCAGTGACTTATCCTTTTCACAAATTATATTCAAGGAATATACTATCTGTTACGTATTGTCGTCAATGATATATCCTTTTTTGCCACTAGTCATCCGTTACGTATCGTCGTCAGTGACTTAATATACACATATGTGTTTACATACCACACAACACATATTTGCCTACCACATAAAGAGATAATGTGTCCTAAAGCATTAGGCATGAATTCCATTTTTTTTTCACATACGCATATAATTTCATTATCAAAAGTTAATCATGCCTTCCCCTGCCAAAATTCACATGCACATAGTCACATTCCATTTTTCCTACACCTTACAATCATAGAGTTCTAGTAAAATGTAGCCACATACACACATAAGTGTGCGAAACCAACACATCTCGTAGCTCAACCATGAATCCTAATCATGCCATTATAGATCAAGGTCCACGTGCTCATGGTCCCATTCAAATATTCATCCATCACATTCATGGCATCTTCAATCAAACATATTCTCACATACACACATGGGGTTGCAAAACCAACATATTTCACATTCATACGTACAAGAACTTCATTGGCACCCATTATTCATGCCATTTCACGCCAAAGTTTTCATACACATGGTAACATACAAACTTCTGCTTAAGTCATACTCATAGCAGTTTAACCCAAATGTAACTCATATAAATTCATAAACATATAAAATCAACACATCTTATTGTAAACAAATCATTCATTGTGTTCTCAGAAGGGGGTCTAGCTACTTATCTGATTGGCTTTATAACTTGATCTTGATTTTCACCTAGAAATCATCAAATTTCTTAAGGATCAGCAACCATTTCAACCAACCAATGACTACATTAACGATTCAATATTGTACACATAATTGGCTAGATAATTGCAGCAAGAGGATACTTATCCCGATCTTCTTCAAATTTCATGGAGATCAAGTAACATATATATTATATCCCATGAATTTTATTGGATCAAATGAGCCAATTTGCCCCTTGAAATACCTTTGTCTTGATCCATACAGAAATCCTGTCTACAGGCATCTCAATTGAATAGTACTACTTTGAAAAATTATATAAAATCCAACAACGATCAAATTTCTACAAATTATTTCAGTCTAATAATAGACAAATATAAAAGTCATCTCACCAAAAATCACAATTTTCTGAGTTTAGGCTGGCCAAAAGCAATTTAATTTGCTTACTCTGTTTTAAAAGTTGGAAATTTTAGTTTTTCAAACTCAATTTTGAAAAATCATAACAATTCATACAAAGCTTTAAAGGCCATGAAAATTTTCAGTTCAAAAGTAAACATATTCATAATCTTGCACCCTAAAAATTAGGGGTTTTTATGAAGAATAAGTCCCTCAAGTAAATTTTGTTCCCCGTGTTCTGTTTCAAAATAGGGGAAGTTCAATTTCATCACAGCAGATTCAAAAATTCACCATAAATCACGCACTTTGAATTTTTAAATGATCTAAGATTCTATAAAATCCTTGACATGTCTAGTTTATCAAGTAAAAATTTTAGAGCTAGAAAATAACCCAAGAATTTTTAGGAATTTTTGGACTAGTCACTGTTCAGTAAACTACTCTGCAGAGTTCTAAGCTTAATCATCATCTATGGTAATCCTAGATTATCCAACCTTTAGAATCTTTCATAAGCCTATTATAAATCATGATTTCTAACATGTTTCACAATATGACACATCCGAAAAAGGGATTGTCTCCCAAGTATAGGAGCGTCGAAGTAATAAACCCGGTGAGTCCGAGGTCGATCCACGAGGAAGGTGATTTTAGCGCTACAAACTATAAAGTAAACAAATATGATATGGATGATTCAAAGAGATGACAAGATAATATCAACAAATATAAGTAAGAACAAGTTCATTAACAATAAATGAGAATCACATAAGAGAAATCAATACAATAATAATGAAAGCTAAGGTTAGGGGATCCGCCCTTGATGTTTGAAATAAGGATAAACAACCCGTTTTAGTTATATGAATTATATTTGCTTCGTTACCAATATTTATGCCACTTCTTATAAATGGGTTCAAGCATCCAATGTGCCAATCTCCATATGTTTACAACAAATCAAGGTTCCTAACTAGATTCATGTTGGTAAGGAAGAACCATACGACATATAGAAAGGATCCAAGCATTTGATGTGCCAAGGATTGTCGACAATGGATCAAGACCTCCACTTTACAAGTGGTGTCAAGATTGATTAGAGAAATAAATATAAATCATATAAACAACACAAGATTATAATTATTAGGCACATATTAAAGGGTTAGAGAATCCTTACTCTCATATCAAGGGTTTCACCCTTTCATCTTAGCAAAAGAGAAATTAGAAAGACATTATAAGAGAAAGGAAACTAATTACAAGAAAAAGGAAATTCATTAATAACACACAAGAGAGAATAAAAAGAGATACACAATACAAGATCCCAGCTAAGGCCAAGATGCCCTAATAGGTCACAAGGCACCTCTATTTATAGATACATTCAAGGGTAAACTTGTCAAATTACAAAGGAATAGTTGTCAAATGTTAGATGAACTAACTTTGACCATTGGGATCATTAGGTGCACCACTTTGACCACCGATTTTGACATTGAAATATTGAGCATTTTAATCACATGTCTTCATTAAAGTTGTAGATATTTCTCTTAGCTTTCTAGAACATATTGATTTAAACAATTTGGATACGTATTTTGAGAGATATGGTCTAAATACTGAGGCCTGGTTAGACTGGGTCGAGACTGTAGATAGGTTCATTTCAAGCCCAATTTTGGTCCACTAAGAGCCCGAATTGGATGATACTTTTGAAATGTAATCTTGTAGATAATTGCATCAGCTTTCCAAAACATTAAGATTTTCACCATTCTGATCTATAAATAGAAAGTTATGTCCATTTTACCGAACCTACATCAAAATCAAAATTAAGAGAAAGTTAATTCAAAGGATGTAAAGATTACAAATATGCTTAAGTTGAGGAATTTAATGACCCTATTAATGCAATATGATGAATTAAGCTCTTATTAAGCATACATATTTAAGTGTTCATCACAATACGCATGACATGCAACTACCATAACCCACCTCCTAACTCAATAATTTATAACAAACTTCATATGAAATTACATAAAGGAAATGAATTGTCACACCTCGATTCCTAAAGATTTAGAGTGCAACTACAAACATTTATTCAAAATAATAAACAACACAATATAATATTACAGCGGTCTATGGTTGCCAAGAGAACTCTTTCGTCGTCATGCCAAAATCCTGCATCGCTCATACCAAACTATCGGTTACCTGCACACAATAAACTAATGAGTGATAACTTAGTAAGTAAGCTAATTGAAGGCATTAACAATAGTCAATTAAATGAAAACCAAATACATAATGTTTTTACTGCTCATTACTTATCACACAAGTAACAAATTTCTTGCTACAAAAGTCAAAAAACAATGTTGAAATTACAGAAGTCGCGCTCTTGCGCAAGGAAGCTTGCGTGACAGCACAAGGTTTCTGGTTTGTAGTGTTTTCAGAGTTTCAAAGTTACGCTCCTATGCCACAAGGGTTGTGCGGCTGCACCAACATTTTGTCTAGAACCTTCTTGGTCAGTTAAGGTGGTGTTCTTGCGCAGTCTCACTCGCGCGCCTGTGCTAGTTCTCTGTTTTGTCTATCATTTTTAGACCATTTTCATCACTTACACATTCACATATTCACTAATTTCATTTCATACATGCCTTTTTCAGGCCATTCTCATAACTTATACACACACACATGCACTTATTTTATTCCATAAATGCCTTTCTTGGGCCATTCTTATCACTTATACACTTATGCACTTATTCCATTTCCATGTAATCTTAGGGACGCACACATCACATATTATCACAAGTTGGAGGCTAGTCTGACAATCTGGCGATACTGGGTCCATACTACTGAATCTTATGCAAGGAAACACATGGTTCGGACCTGCCCCTATTCAATCAATCACAAATTCGCATGTGGCACTTTGTATTATGTATGGCACTTCGTGATTCTTATAACCGTCAAGACGTAACCCCTACACAATTTCAAGAGGTGGCCGCCATTCCTCAATCACACAATGAACATTCAGTTTCCCAAGTTTTTGGCATGCAATTCACATTCATAACACATCACATTTCACATCTTGCATTCACACATCTCAATTCATTATAATCTTAAGGACACATGTCACACATTACACAAATTGGAGGCTAGTCCGACAATCCGGTGATACTGGGCCCATGCTTTCAAATCCTATACAAAGAAACACATGGTTCGGACCTCTCCTCACTCACTCACTCACAAATGATTACATGTGTCACTTTGTATTGTGTGTAACACTTTGCGGTCCCTATGTCCCTTCAAAGGTGGCCTTCACACAATTTCAAGAAGTGGCCCCTACGAAATTGCTCACAGTAGATTGCATGTGGCACCTTGTGATTTGCAAAACCTTCAAGAGTTGGACCCCATATTATCAACGTTTAGATAGAGCTTAAAGTCCCCAAGATCTTTGGACATGAATATTCACATTTATAACAAATTCCACATAAAATCCATATGTACCCATTTCACGCCATCACATATTCAATCCTATACACACAATTTCATGCCATCATATCAAATTTCTATGGGCAAGTTTGTACCGTCACCATCAAATTTGTATGACAATTCCATGCCATCATGATTAAAACAATGGTTACTATTCCATACAATAACATGTCAAAGTCATAGACATAATTCATTGCCATCACATACTTAGGTCATAGGCATAATTCGATGCCACCACATCGCAAATCCATAAATACAATCTCACAATCAGGCCTCCAAATTTCATCCCAAGCACAATACTCAAATTAAACATAACATTCATATTTATATAAATATATGGCACTGCACATACCTTATAATGACAAAAAGTCCATTGTGACCTCAGAAATAGTTTAGCTTACTTACTTGGTTAGACTTCATGACAAGATTCTTATTCCAACCTAGAAATCATCAAAATTTCCATAAGGATCATCACATACAGTAACTCAAAGTGACTAGTTCACTTCTCTATATTGTACACTTTTGCTTGGATGATTTCTGGAATGGTGATGCTTCTTCCAATTCTCATAAAAATTTGTAGAGATCAACAAAACACATATACAATATCACTTCCAATTTATCATATCAAAATGAGGATATATGGCTCTTGAAATCCCTTAGTTTAGCACACCTTCAAATTCTGTTTAGTGGCCTCTGAAATTGAGGAGTATGACTTTGAAAATTCGTAAATGTTGCTTCAATGATCAAATCAATACACAAATTTACAGTCTAATATAAAACACATATGAGATTAATTCTACCCAAAATTATAGCTTTTTGTTAAGTTTAGGTCTGCCAAAACAATTTTTCTTTGTTTACTCTGTTCTGAGCTTTGGAAATTTCAGTTTTTCAAACTCAAATTTGAAAAATCATAACAATTCCTAGAAAGCTCCAAAATCCATGAAATTTTTTAGTTTAAAAATAAACATATTGAAGATCTTACACACCAAAAATTAGGAGTTTTATGAAGAATAGGCCCCTCAATTAAAATTCGTTTCCCCTGCTACGTATTAAAATAGGGGAAGCCCAAATTGGTTTCAATAATTTAAAAAATTTGCCATAAATCAAACACTTTGAGTTTTTAGGTGATTCAAAATTCTACACAATCTTACACATGTCTAGTTTCACCTCTAAAAATTTTAGAAGCAAAAGGTGACCCTAGAATTTCTATGAATTTTCGTACTCAACACTACTTAGTATAAAGACCCTGCAGAATTTGAACTCAAATATCCTTTTTAACTTTCTATCATCATCTAATCTCCTCAATTCTTTCATGGCTGATCATAAATCATATTTCCTACTAAATTTCAGAGTATACCAAATAGAAAATGTCATAAACTATGTTGCCCTACCATAATTCATTCAAAGAAATTAGGTACCATAACAAGAAATTAAGAAAGGAAGTGAGTTCTTATCTTTCCTTCCTTCTCCTTCTTTTTCCTTTTAAATTCTTTCAAAATCAAAGAGAGAAAGAGAGAGGATGTGCTAGAGCTAATGGAAAAGAGAATGAGTTTCTAGACAACTCCTTAACTTAGTGTGAACGGGGCTCTCATCCCGCCAGAGCGTTTGTGACCACGACACTATGTCAAAGCCTCTTTTGAGACTTAAGGGAATACAAATGAACCATGAGCACGTCTAGAGAAGGAGTCACCACTCAATTATTCTATTGGGACTGAATGGGGGCAATCTGATCCCTCGCTTCGGGACCTAAACTACCCTTATCCCTTCAGAGATGGGTTCAAGAAGTTAAGTACAAGTCTTTCGACCCGCCTTGATATAAATACGGCCTCCACTTGGGAAATACCAAATAGGAATAGCTCGTGTTGTTACTTAGTCCACTTAGATTGTTCGTTTTATACACACACTAATCATTTTATCTTCTTTAGTTATGCGAGGTGATTATTCAATCAAAAAACAATTGTATATTCATACAAGAAAAAAGGAGAATATAGTTACAATTCCTTTCAAACATGGGGGAATAGGAAGAGGATTACAATAATTGTTATTCAACAATAAAGTAAATTTTACTTTATCACTTCTAATACAACATTCATTCATTTATACGATTAAAACATTTAATAATAGAAAGCATATTCATGCATATCAAGACATTCAATTCAAGACTCAATAAATAGTGAATTCCTCACCATCGCATGTGAGTCTATTCAATGCTTATCAAGCCTCTTTCATGGCATTATACAGTCATTCAATTATGCTTCTAATCATGGTATATTCATACATTCATAACTAACCAAATTATAAATCAAACAAAGCCATAATCTAATATCATGGCATTCTAGCCTAGATTTGATAACTTCTATCGTGGCCTTCTACCTATCATAATTCATATCCATTATCATAGCATTTCTAGCCCAAACATGACATTCATGGCATATTCTAGCCTAAACATGATTCTCATGGCATATTCCAACCCAATCATGGCATTTCTAGCTTAATTCAAATAATTGAAATCAATCATAGCTATTCTAGTTCAAACAAGACATTCAAGAGCAAAATGATAATTCTTACCTATTCTATGTATTTCCTAGTATATATCAAAGTAAATAATTTTTCCTAGTATGATTCTAATCATGTGCTCTTAATCATGATTCTAAGCATGTACTCCTAAACACGTTTCTAAGCATTCGCAAAGAAATTAAACTCTTAAGCTTGATTATAATAAAGGAGAGACAGCGGACTTACCTTGACACGCTTATCCATCTTGTAAAACAAATAAGGGTAGACAATTCATAAAACCCTAAACATGCTTCTAAGCATCAAAATAAATCCTAAACATGTTTATTCTGAGCATAAATAAACCTAAACATACTTGATTCTAAGCAAGAAAAATAAAGAAGAAAATATGAGAGAGAAGAGAAAACTGCTCTCAGGACGTACCTTTTCCTGGTTTAGAGCAATATAAAATGTCCGAAAAATATTAAACTAAAAAGGACTCCTTTGAATTCTCACAAGTGTGGCCTAGAAGGAGAGAAAAAGGATTTCTGGATGCCTTGAGAAGTGTGCCCAAGGTGTGGTTATATAGGCTTTCCTTGGAGTGAAAAAGTAATTAATAACCAATGTGTAATTTGGATGATTATTAATGTGTGAACAGTATCACGTGGACAATGCACTAGTTGTTTGGCCCTTCCCATTTTACAATTTTGTAATGTAGTCCCTTCTGACCTTTATCTATCAATTGCTTATAACTTTTCAAGTTCAACTCCAATTCATGATTCGTAAATTCCTATTACAAACTAGACATCTGTAGCTTTGCAACAGTATATGATTCATGATCAGATTTCTCTTGGATTAATTTATGTGGTTTTTGAAAGTCATGTGTTAGTTTTCAAGACACTTTACCAACTTCTTCTCACCCTTCTCTTCTTGATCTTCAAGGGCATTTCGATCTATTTACTTGTTCGACATTCATCTTTATTCCTTCATCAAGCCTAAAAAATTCAGTGTCTACACTTTGCCCCCCGTACCGCCTCGACCACCCCTCCCCCTCCAATATACAAAACATATATATATTTGCAGTTAGGGCCTCTAGTTACAAAATTTTCATAGAAGCCCATAATATTCATTTCTTTTGTCACAATATTTGAATACACATAATTAACAATAAGCATGCACCTAAGGAAAAATAATGTAATGGTCACACGCTAGGTTAGGGATGTTACATGAATCCTTACCTCTTCCTTCTACTTCTTCTTCTTTGTCCTTCAAGGCTTGGGGCAGCAAGGCGCGCTAGAGGTTTTTGCTTAAAGAAGAGAAATGAAATCTCTAGAGAAGTCTAACCCCCACCCTTATATATATATAAGCATTTATGTGTTTTTACGGTTAGGGCCTCTAGTTTCAGAATTTTCATACAAGCCCCTAACATTTATATCATTTATCACAATAATTGAATACACATAAATAGCATGAACTTAAAACAAAATAATGTTATAGTTACATGCTAGTTTAGGGATGTTATAATAATATTTTCAATTTTGTTCCTCATCATACATTGGCTCTATATGTCTATTGGTTCTACATCCAAGTAACTAACATAAATTGTGTTTGTACATAATTAGAACTTGTTTAGTCCTTTAACGAAGTCTAGCATTGTGAAACATATTACCAAATGAGAACCGGTTAGGCCACTAATTAATGATGTACTATATTGGATGGTTTGTCGAAGTGTTTGTAATTTATATCAAAGTAGGACATAGGACTACACGAATAATCAGCAAGATTTTTCCTTATGATGTTTTACTTCACTCTGTTACTTGTCTTCTTATATATATATATATATATATATATATATATATATTTCACTTTCCTTCTATCTAGATTGTTAAGATGTTCTTTATTTCTCTTTTTCTACGAAACCAAGTGTCCTTTTGTTATTGGTTATACCCTTTTCATAATGAATGGAATCATCTCAATCCTCATTTAAGCTGATTTCATTGTCCACATAACTTTATTCAATTTTCTAAGCTGGTATTAGAGCAGTTAGGCTGAGGCCATAACCATGTCTTTAAGTAGTTTTCATGGGTCCAGCTCAGCTCTTTAACTAGTGATCAACTCTCGGTTAGAATTCAACATCTAGGAATCATCCTTTGGAGGTACCTTAATCCATCTTTCTCCATTAAACTTCATGATGATAACCATAATCTCTTATGGAAATCTCTAATTTTACCATTCAATAGGAGGCTTATATTTGAAGGTTTTATTCGAGGAACTAAATCATGTTCACCTGAATTCATCTTAGTTGCAAAAAATGGATCTGACACTGAAGTGCAAATGAATACTGAATATGATGAAAAGGTGACAATAGATAATTTGTTATTGGGGTGGCTACTTTGTTCCCTAACTCTTGAAATTACTTCTCGAGTTATTGGGCAGACTAGCTCTAGAGCTGTTTCAGAGCTCTTGAAAAGCTTAAAATCAAGCTAAGATGTCCAACTTTTAGATATGCCCTTCAAACCACTAGAAAGGGTACTTCAACCATGAGTCAATACCTCTTGAGCATGAAACAATTATTAGATAATAAATTGATTTCCTATGTAACCTTGGATTAGATGATGAAACAAAACAATTGTTGTTCAAATTAATGCCAAGGAGAATATCATCTGCCAAGAGGTTGAAGCCGTTGTGTTAGGCTATAAGAATAGATTGGAGAGATTGAATGCCTTGCCAAACATGATTAATTTGATTTTGACTCAAGCAAACAAGGAAACAACAAATGCAAACAATTCTTTCAAGGAGAATTTCAAGCCAAGGTTTCAATAGACCACCAAATTAGGACTAGTTTTACATTTTTGGGGGTATGCGCCAAAAGGTAGAGGAGGTAGCAACAATCCTAAGCCAAAACGCCAAATTTTATTGTTTATGATAAATTAAACTTATATTATAAAAACAACCTTAAAATATAATTATTTTAACTACTAGTCTTAAAATCTAAACATGAGATTTAAAATCATATTATTTATAAAAATAATAATATGCATTACTAGCAAAAATTTTAAAAAGGTTAAATTTATCAAAATAAAAAAATGGGAATTGGATTTCAATTATCTATGACAAATTAAATGTAAAATCTAATACATTAATTCACTTAATTAATTTATTAATTAACTTTGAATGAACATCACTTACCACCCTTAGGCTTGCATGAAGCACACCTCGATGCAACTTATTACAATTTTATACTACCCCTGTCTTTTTGAAAATTTAGACATTTCCCTTTACTAACAGTTTCCATTAACTTAAGGTGAGATTTTCACCAAATGACCCCTTACCCCACCTATTAACTAAAACTACCCTCCTTTTCAAATTTAACTATTATTGACCCCTTTGAGGAAAGGAAAATACCTAAATACCCATGAAAATTGAAAAATAACAACATAAAAAAATTAGTCACTCACCCCATTTGTGCAAACATCATGACACACAGAATAGACCTTATCGGCTCACCTCCGCTGGTCTCTCTCGCTACTATGCTCACATCCTGCTCACCTTCGTCGTTGATTGCATCTTTGCATCTCGCCTCACGCCTCGCTCCCACACTATCCTCGCGTCCATTGCTACTTACATCTTCGCATCTCGGGTCGCTCCACAACTGTGCTCGCATCCTGCTCACATCTGTCGTTGCTTGCATCTTCGCATCTTAGTTTGCTCCACCGATGTGCTCACATCCTGCTCGCCTCTGTCACTACTCGTGTGTTGCTTGCGTCTTGCTCACTTCTGATGCAGTAGCTTCAAATATTACATCCGCCGCTCTACTTGCCCAAAAACATTGAATGGTACCTCTATTTGCGCTTCTCAGAAAATATATCATTTTTATATTTGAAATTTTTCTCTTTGTTTCTTTCTCATCAAAACTAAGAATAGAGAAATTGAAAAACAGTAAAATTTAGATGATTTCGTGCATTTTGAAATTTGCAAGTAATGCCGATAGTTGTGTATTATTGGAGTAATAATAATCACAAATGGTCAACGTCATTCTAATGGGAATACAATAGGTTGAGTTTTGGCAACTTCATATTATGGAGTTTGATAAATAGTAGTAGTAGTTGCAAAGTTACGGGCAGTTTGACCAGTAGAAGTGTAAATTTAGTTAAGCAAATTTAGGAGTGTTGAATCTTGATGACATTACGTATGGCACTCACAACTCACAAGCTTAGCTGGAGATTGTGTTTGTGTTTAGTTTACTAACAACAACTCGACCACCAATCACCCTTTGCACACTTGGCATTTACTCTCTATTATGTTTAATTAAACTAGCTAACTATTAATTCTAACATCAAATTTGTTTGTTTGAACTTTGAATATTGAAAAGAGTACAAGATAGAGAACTCCCCACGTTCATATTGAATTATTCAACCACGAATAACAACCTTTTAACGTAATTCGAAGTTGTGCATCTCCAATTACAAAAGCAAGCAAGCAAAGTAAAGATACAAGTCAAAGGAAATGGAAAGAAGTCTTTATCTCAATTTAATTTGGTGCAAATAGCTATGCTTTTCTTTAGAGATAGGCAAGGCAACTCAACAAACCTTTATTTTTGAATTTATTCTCTCTAATTGCAACCACTTATATGAAAGTCTAAATACTTTTTTCTGTACTTAATTACCCATTTCCACAAGTTTAAGACCCACAACAAGTAACATAGAATTTTAAAAATGCTATTATTTTTTCATATACCATTCGTTCAACTAATAAGAAATGTTTAAATGATCAATCACATCATGTATATGGGTTTATACTACATTTGTATATATTACCTAAAGAAAAAGAAAATTGTGATGGAAATATATTATATTATGTATAAAGAGTGAGTGGAGTGAACCTCACTTTTTAAGCTTTTTTTTAAATTTTTGTGCATAATTGCACCAAACGTAAATGGGGTAGATGATTTCTAAGCATTATTAGTTTCTTGATAGTTTATATAGTAGTGGTTCTTGGAGCCATATGGTATGAATCATTCTAATTTTGGTTTTGAATAATTTAATTATTTTGGTATTGGCATTACATTCTGTAATTCAACAATTAGCCGATATATAGAAAATTTAGGATCCAGTCCAACATTAATTTTATGGTAGAAATGATAACTTCTTTTTTTTTTTTTTCAATTTTCTAACACTTTTATCCTTTAATTAAAAGTTATCATTATTCACTAATTTTAGATATTAACCACTAAAACTGATCTCATTCAATCATTCATTAGACACAAATTTAACAAGATCAAATGGTGATCATACCTGTCTATTACCAACCACGTTAGTACCTAATATTTGTGCTGTTAGCTTTGTATATGTTTTGGAATCAAATAGTTGGTTCTACATTATACTAGGATCTTCCTTTTCATTAGAAATATCTTCTTTATTTAGTTTGCTTGGAGATTTACAGATAAGCAAGCCCATATTAATCTCTCTTTCTTACTTACTCTCTAATTTTGTTTGTTAGAATCCATTATATTAATTTGCGGTATACACAACTAACATTCATAATTTCGTAGTATATTTTCCACTCGCTACACTGCAAATTTTACTATACAGTGTTGGTTTAAAGGAAAGAAAACAACAGTGAAGAGTGTGAAAAATTGAGGTTGACAATATGAATATTGTAAGATGTTTAACATATTCAAAAATCACAAGAGAAGAACCATATAGGTTTTTCATCACAAACATGTATTGAGAATTTTAGCATGCTAACTAGAAACACCTTTAAGCTTCAACTCTTCATACACCTTTTGAAACATAAATGTAGATAACATGCTTCTGAAAATAATTGTAAAATATGCCTATCCTTTGTTATTGAAATAATACTCTTGGTTGACTTGTAGCATGTATTCTAGACATCTCTTGTAAGCTTACTCATTCTTCTTGCCACTATGGCTAATGAAATTTGCATAATTGATAGATGAGGACACATACGGGCACAACTGGGACTGTTGTGGTATACTAGGATTGTTGTTTATGTAAGAAAACTCTTATCTGCTACAATGCACTTAACATGCACAGCTTAATAAATTTAATTGCCACGAGGATCAACTGTTTTATTATTTTTTTTAAGTGTATAACTTTGAAATAATTCTATTTCCAAAACTTTTCTTTTTAATTATTACTTTAAATCTTGTGTGTTGCGTCTATGATACAAGAATTGTTAGAGGAATTGACACATTGAAAGGTTTGTTCTACGTGATCACACCTGTTCCACTCTTTTATCCTAGCCCCATTTCTATTGCCATTTCCGTTTTCTTTTAATTCTATTATTAATATTGTCAATTTAATTGGAGCCTGAACTCGAGTTTCACTAAGGTTGAATCTACTTTTTTCTTTCTCTTTTCAGTATCCTGGAAAAGTTTGATCTTTTTCTGTAGGATTTCATCTAGAGTCCTAATTGCTTGTTGTAGGTAACTAATGTCAATTTACTCTATTTGTTTTTGTTTACTTATTTAATTTTCCTGAAGCAGACATAGGATTATAACTTGGCTGCCATGTCAATTTTTAAGCAATTGTTCTGCATAGACATTAAAGTTCTTACTCTATTGAAGAGATTTTTGATATACATTATAATATGTGAAGGGATTTTTTTTTTCCGAGATGGTAAAAACAAAGAAAAACAAGGTATCTAGTACGAGAGGAACCAAGAAAGGGAAAGAACGCAAGGCTTCAAGGGAGAAACTTAAGACACAGAAAGAAAGGACTCCTATAGAAGATGAAAGGCCACGTGAAGAAATGGTAGTTGATGAGGTAGGTTGGAACACTCTCTGTTTACAAAATACTTATATGTAGTTGTCCTTTCTTCTTATTATGGTATTCAATATTAATGAAACGGTATCAACCTTGCAACCTAAAATCAAGGAGATAGATTTTTTTTCCTGCAAAGATAACTTGTCGGTCAAATATCAATGATGTTTTAGACAACATTTAGAACACACTTTCAAACACTCAATTGAAATTGTTTAAGGATTCATGCTTTGGCCATTTTTTGGACACACAAAAAATATAATTTTTCTCATGTATTTGTCATAACATGTTTTTGAGAGAACTACACTCTAATGACGATGGAATGACCTTTCTCGTTAATGGAAAGAAGGTAACATTTTCATCAAGACAGGTTGTGTTGGTTATCGGCTTACAGTTTGATAATTTTTGAAGTTATGATGTGTGAAAGAAAATCCTTAAAGAACAGAGCTTGTATCATAGGCTACTTGGTGGATGAGTTAGATTTGACCATGGAGAATTAGAAATGGCATTCCTACAGAGCCTAGCTAGATAATGATGACATGTTATGAGTGAAATTAGCAATTTTGTATTTCTTAGAATGTGCATTGTTAGGTAAAGAACCCATAACTAAAATGAAGATAGATCATATTCATTTGCTTTATGAAATTGATGTGTTCAATGCATCTCCCTGGGGACAAATATGCTTTCATATGACCTCAGCATGAGAAACAACATAAAGGATTGGCTAAGCAAGTGGAATACTAAGAAATTGAAAAAGAGCAAACACAAAGAGCATTATAACTTACATGGGCTTCCATTGGCATTTCAGGTAAATGTGTTGTTTTGTTTTCCCTTTTGTTCTCCTTTGTTTAATATCTTATAACCTAATTACATCTTCTTTCCATGTAATAGGTGTGGGTTTATGAGACATTTGACATATGTAATCCTAGATTGGCACTTAAGTTGGAAAAAGAGTGTACATTCATTCTTAGATGGACTACAAGAAGTTACCATACTAATAAAGAAGTAGAGGAGATCATTTTCTATCGATGTCAGGTGTGGACCAGTTAAATATATATCTTTGGATTTGAAGTAAGATGTATAATGAATTTAAAAAGCTTTGAATTTATGTACATTTCATAGGTTCAAGGTGAAACCGATTTGCACGCACCACCAGGTAAGTCCGTCAAGCCATACACTTCCCACTTTTTGCATTCTACAAAACTAAAGATTACAAAAATAAGATTTACACTTAAATATGCTTCAGATGAGGGGCCAAAAGATCAACCTACAATACAGGATGGAACCACATCGCCTCTTAAAGAAAACAACAATACATCTACCACTTCACTTCCTAGAGTGGACTTAGTTCATCATGGACCAACTATCCATTCAAGTGTTGAGAAATGATTAAATCGCATGGTAAATTTTTAGCATTGATTAATTTGCTTTTTAACATTATTGTTTTACTATTGCACATTACATTTACACTGCACTCTTGTCATCTTTATTTTACAAAATGAGAAGATTGTCCACATAGCGGGTGAAATAGGCTATCTTCAGACCACAGAATAGAACAAGAAGGATGACATCAATAAATGACTTGATCAGATCGAGAACTCAATTAATCAAATCCTTTCCTTTCTACAAGTTGGATACAGAGATTCAAGACAGCAACAAAGTTCTCATTTTCAGATGAGTAATACTTTTGCTTTCTTATTTCTTTTGTTATCTACAATAAAAATTAAGCATCTCATGATATGTTATTGATGATAGGTTTCTAATGACTCCTTTAGTACTTTGTTAAGAGAGTGCCATAATTAAAATACATTGGAGGAGCCAACCACTGAATACACTAACACTGATGATGTTGACATTATCAATCAAGTTTTAGTACCCAAATGCGAGAAGAATACCCACACATTGATATCTCCTAAACAAGTAGAAGTTATTTTTGAGGATTCAACAACCCATGCGAGATACCCCTCTACCGTGCCCCCACCCCCAACCCCCCTCCCCCCTTAACACACACACACACACGCACATCCCCATCAAATGTTAATGTTAAAAGTCAAGGACAGATTATTTACTTGCATAAGTGACCAACAACACATGCAAAAGCTTGTAGACCTTCTTACGCAAATCCATTGAAAAAACACAAACCACAAGATAAGGAGGCCTTGAAAGAATTGAATGCTTCGCTGTAGAACAAAAAAGATGATGGGAAATTGTAGGTGTGGTTCATCCTTTCATTGCTTATGTGTTTGGTTTAAAAGCACCTTCATATTC
The DNA here is from genome assembly GCA_013180625.2 of Boswellia sacra. Classification (NCBI taxonomy): domain Eukaryota; kingdom Viridiplantae; phylum Streptophyta; class Magnoliopsida; order Sapindales; family Burseraceae; genus Boswellia; species Boswellia sacra. The sequence goes on from SNVD02005083.1 coordinate 74,369, forward strand.
TTATAAATTTGTTTTGTATTAGTGTTAAACTAGGTCCAATTCTTCATGACAAGAAGTTCTTTAGAACTCTTTTCAAACTTGGAGAATGGATGTGTGACTTGGTATGTATGGAACTCAACATATTAGTGCGTGTCATTTATTATCTATTTTCAGATAAAATATATTCATGATTACAGCACATAGATGTCGTATTTTGGTTCATAAGGCACAGATACACAAATCAAAATGGTCAATACGCAGTAATGGATTATTTCTTTTTTTAAAGGTTTGTATGTAATCATAATGAACTAAGAAAAAATCATGAGTTCTTGTGTATATCGATTCAACGAACTGCCTTATGTGATGTGCACCAAAACTTGTTGCAAAATTCTCATTACTTGAAGAACAACAACCAATCTGATCCAAGCACAATGACAAATGCATCCAATATGCTAAAGGTGAAACCAAATATCAAGACATCTCATGGTTGTCCATAGAGAGGGTAAGTATTAAAAAAAAACACCATTTCGTATCTCTGAATATGTTTATTTTGCGATATTGTAGCACATGCATAATTATGTGTTTGGTTGCTTCTTAGGTTTTTATTCCAATAAATGTTAGGAAAATTCATTGGGTGTTGGTAGATGTTAACTTGAAAGAAAACAAAATCGATGTTTATGATTCGAACCACAATTTGTACACGGATGATGAATTTCAAAGTCAACTGAAGCCATATGTACATATGGTTCCTCTATTGATAAAGGCCATTGATGTGAACAATGGTGGTGGAACGGATCCATGGCCAGTGATTCAAGTTCAAGGTGCTCCCCAACAACACATGAAGTGTGACTTTAATAAACAACAAACTTGCTTTTTTTTATATAAGTTATCATGAACAAACAACTAACCATTATGTTATTATCTTTTTCAATAGAGATTATGGAGTTTTTGTTATATTTACCTCCATTGTCTTATTACTGGTGAGTCAATGGAAGATATATGTCATGCAGACAAAGCTCAAAACTACAGGAAGGAGTTAACTGCAGATGTGTTTGATATGAGATCATAGAAATGAGTTGTTAAATCATGTTTACATTTATCATTTTCCAAACCATGACAAATTGTACCATTTTGCATATGATGTATAATGAAAGATCTTGGTTCAGTTTGTTCACACTCTATCAAGTATCTAATATGAATCATGTTCTTGGAACTCTTCCCAGCGTTTGTAATATTCTTTTCAATATGTCTTTGATTCAATTGAATGAGTAATTGCGTACCAATAACCTTTGTTTATTCTAGCGTGTTAGTATCAATTTATAAGTGCTTGAATAGTAACGCGAACAGATAGCATGGCTCCATAGTCTACCATTACAAAAATGACAACTGTTATAAGGAAATTGAATTGAACATATGTACATTTGTGCACGACCATGTCTTCCAAATTGTACGAAGGAGACGTGCAAAATTATTAGATAAAATTGTTTTGCACGACCCTATCCTTATAATTACACGACGGTGCCTTGTAAAATTCCTGAACCCATGTCATTTGCACCACTTAGTCATGAATGGATACATGGGGCCTAGTTGTGCAAAATTCTAGAAGTCATTTTTCGGGTCGTGAGCCAACACAACATAGTCATGCAAGAAAATAGTGAGAATTTTATGTTGTTCACAATTACTACACGAATTGGTCATGCAAGTAGCATGACTAGGTCGTGCAAAAAATAGTAAGCATTTTTATGTTGTTCACAATTACTGCACGAGGTCATGCAAAATTCCAGAATCCACTTTTTTGCATGAAATGGTCGTGCAAAAAATAGTGAGCATTTTTAAATTATTCACAATTCCTGCACAACTTGGTCCTAAAAAATTTTAGAATTCACTTTTTTGCATGGATGGGTTATGCAAAAAAATAGTGAGCATTTTTAAATTGTTCACAGTTACTGCATGACTCGATCATGCAACTTGCATGACTTGTTTGTGCAAAATTTCAAATATCACTTTTTTGCATGAATGGGTCGTGAACAATACAACATAGTTGTGCAAAACTATAGATTGAATTTTTATGCACGATGACAATTACTGCACGACTTGGGTGTGCAAAATTTGAGAAACTCATTTCTTTACATGATGGGCACTTGCACTAACACATTGTAATTGTGCGATATAATAGTCCTTTTTTAGATGTTATTCTTGTCATTTTTTCTTAATATTATAGATAATTACCATGTAAGACTAATAAAATTGCATTACATTGAAATGGATTACGTTGTACATGAACGACTTCTAAATAACTTTTATTACTAAAGTCTTAATGTCAACAACATCAACTACTTCATTGTCCAACCTAATGATAACAACACATACATGCATTCCTCCAAGTAATGCTTTTAATAAGTAGTAACAACATATCATCACATATGTCAAACGTAGTTGTAATAAACATAAACAATTGAATACAGTTCAAAGTGATAATAACTATGGATCTTCTAGGACATCATCTTCATTAATAGCGGATGGAACTGCATGAAGACGTTCTTCTAGGTATGTCGTAGGAACACTAGTAGGAAATTGGTTACGACCCTCCCTCGAACCCATACCATTTTCAATATCAATCTCATGTTAACAGGGTTCAACAATTGCACATAAAGGGATCCTATTTGAAGGGTCCACATTGAGATTTTCTTCTAAGAAATATTTTAAATCATCATCACATTCTACTATTGATAGAAGAAGTGAAATATGTGCCCTCAACACATATTGCAAAAGGTTTTTTCCGTTAATGATTTATTGATGACTTCAGAAACTTTACGTACTAACTCTTCATAGGTTGTTGATATAGGCAAAGTCACACCTTTTCTTCTACGACCATTGAAAAAATATTCTCTAGTAGTGGACACCTATTCACCATCATACATAATGGGAAAATGACATTATCCATTTACTATAGTCTATAAGGCATATAGAAAACATCACAATTAATTCAAATTCTAAATCTATAGCAATGTTTGTATTTGTAAAAATGGTAACAATGGTTTCATAGAGGAATTAACCATGTTATAACGTAAGAAAATTTATGTAAATATGCATGATATCACAAATTATCCAATTTTTTTAAACTTAAAAAGTTGCACAACTACTTTATAAAAATAATCATGCAATATGATAGTTTGGAGAAAACAGTCATGCAACATGACAATTTAGAGAAAACTATCGTGCAAAAGAATAACAACAGCCATGAACGAATATTCAACATTTCTAAAACAAAAATTCACAATATCAACACTTCTTTTTCTCAAACGTGATCCACATTGATAGATATCAAACCTAAACAACAACAAAAAAAAAACAACTTTAAAGTATATATCCAAACGATAGCACAAACCTAACTTTGAAGAACAATATTTATCAAGACCATGAAGACGGCTTTAAAGATTACCTTGACTTCTTCAATATTGACATGACAAGCAAGTTGTTTGCTTTGAACCTTTATAGATTGACTTCACATTCCATTTATGTAAAAAAGAGTGAGTTTGGCATGTGAGTATGTGTGGATAGTGAGAGAACCATTTGCAACACCTCTTTTCATTAACAGTAGTAAGGGTATTATAGACTTTTCACTTGCAAAAGGGGTTACATTTAGTTAAATGACCCCAAAAGGGGTCGAATAAAAAAATAACCCTTACCTTAAGCATACTTGGGAGGGTTAAAAATGAAAAACGATGAAAAACTTCTGCTTTCAATCCCATCTCGCCATTGCCACCATAGCCTTACTACAACCTGACACATCCAAAAAAGGATTATCTCCCAAGCATAGGAGTGTCAAAGTAATAAACCCGATGAGACTGGGGTCGATTCACGAGAAAGGAGATTTAGCGGTACAAACTATAGAACGAGAGAATAAGATATGAATAATGTTAATAAATGACAAGATAATGTTAACAAATATAAGTAAAGATGGTAGGCGGTACTACCGACCATTCAATTGTAAAACAAAAATAAAAGGTGGTAAGACCGTTCATGGAAATATGTGGCAAAACCTACCATAGCAAATGAAAGAACAAGTTCATAAGTAATAAACAAGAATAATTAAAATACACAAGTAAGAAGAATTAGTACAATAATAATAAAAGCTAAGGTTAGGGGATCCGTCCTTGATATATCAAACAAGGATAAACAACCTAATTATAACTCAATTTGAATCCACATATCAAAGAGGTTCGAATCGGAAGGTATGTCGTTTAAGCGTATTTTAGTTATATGAATTATATTTGTTTCATTACCAATACTTATACCACTGCTTGTAAATAGATTCAAGCATCCAATGTGCTAATCACCATATGTCTATAACAAATCTGTTAGCTCTAAGGCTACATGATAATTTTGATGATAACAATACACATTAATTCATTGAGATTTACTAACATGTTTATTTATGTGCAAGAGTAAGATCATTGAAATAATTGTAAAATCAAGAAGAGGCTTATTAAAATGAAGCATTGAAGCTAAGGAGAAGACTACATGTTAAAGGCACAAAAAGTTTAAGAACAAGGATTGACTCAAGGAATGTGACATATGAGCAATGTTCAATCAATTGGTCATATATATCTCTATAGATGTCCAAATGACGTGATTCTTGAGCCTTTGGAAAGCTTGCTCAATTTGTAACATTTCATATGTTTTAAATAAATTCAAATTTCAAGTGCAAGGTTGTCCAAATCATCATACTATTTGAAAGATAAATGGAAGCAGCTGACATGAGCACTGAATACTCTTTTGGACATATATTGAGCTAGAACTATCAAAATGACTTGATTCTTATGGCATTGGAAAGAGGACTTAATGAGGCACATTTCATATGTTTTGAATAAATTTAAATTTCAAATGGAAGGCCAACATAATTGACATGAAATTCGGTGGGCTGACATAGAGAAGAAAAATCAACTCATATGAGCACCGAATGATGTTTTGTCTATATCTTGAGCTAGAGATATCCAACTGACTTGATTCTTGTGGAATTGGAAAGATAATTCAATGTAGAAAATTTCATATTCTTTGAATAAATTCAAATTTCAAATGCAAGGCTGACATAATACACATGCAAGTCGGTGGACTGATACATGGAAGAAAAATCAAGTCACATGAGCACCGAATGGATCAAGACTTCCACTTTACAAGTGGTGTCAAGATTGATTAAGAAAATAAATATAAAACATATAAAATAAACAACATAAGATTATGATTATTAAACACATGTCAAGGCTTAGAAAATCCTTATTCTCATATAAAGGGTTTCACCCTTTCACCTTAGTAAAAGAGAATTTAGTGAAACATTAAGCAAGAAAGAAAATAAATTGCAAAAAGAAAATTTATTAATAACATTAAAAGAACAAAACACAAGAGAGAAAAATATAATAATAAGAGATCCTAGCCAAAGCCAAGATGCCCTAATGGGTCTCAAAGCATCTCTATTTATAGGTATATTCAGAGGCAAACTTACCAAATCATAAAAGGATAATTGTAAAATATCTTATTAACAATTTGGATCATCATGTGCACCAACTTTGACTACCGATTTCGGCACCGAATTATTTAGAATTTTGATCACTTCATAAAAGTTGTAGATATTTCTCTCAGCTTTCTAGAACATCTTGATTCATATGATTTGGATACGTATATCAAGAGATATGGTCAAAATACGGAGGCATGGTCAGGCTAGACTGAAATTGCAAATGGGTTCATTTCAAGCCCATTTTTGGTCCACTAAGAGCCCAAATTTGATGATACTTGTAGAACACAATCTTGTAGATAATTTAATCAGCTTTTTAACAAATTAAGATTTGCACCATTATGATCTTTAAATAGAAAGTTCTGCCCATTTTACCAAACCTACAATAAAAACTGAAATTAAGATAAAGCTAATTCAAAAGATACAAAAACTACAAATATGTTTAAGTTGAGGAATTTAATGATACTATTAATGCAATATGATGAATTAAGCTCTTATTAAGCATACATATTTAAGTGTTCATCACAACCTAATGATTTCATACACTAGTAACACAAACTAATCACATCATGCCAAAAATAGAAGCATTAAAAAGAATCCAACCCATCACCACCTAATCAAGGACCTTCACCCCTCACTACCTAGAAACTTCATCTGCCACCATTATAGCATCAAACACCTATCTGCCATAACACCAAACTGGTAACCACCATCACCAATTCTCATATTAGTGATCTGACAAATAAATCAAAGAGTGGAGAGAAAGGAGGAACAGAGAGAGAATCGAGGGAGAGATAAAGAGCCTTAACATTTGTAGGACATTAAGTAAGAAATACTTAATTACTTTTTGAAAAGGTTTATTCAAACTGATAAATAGAAAATAACATAAGGAGTTTGTTGTGTTTAGGCATGGAAATTGTTGAAAGAAGGCAAGCCTTTAGAACTACTTGATTCATGCATAGAAGAGCCATTCAATGTATCAGAAGTGGTAAGTTGCATACATATCAGTCTCTTATGTGTGCAACAGCATCCTGAGGACAGGCCAATCATGTCATCTATGGTTTTGATGCTGGGTAGTGAGAATGTGTTGCCCCAGACAGAATAACCAGGTTAATGCATGTGGACCAATCTATTAAATCCTAATACATATGAACGCCAGGAACAGATTGTTGAATTTTAAATTAGTAATCTATTTACTGGATTATCTCTACTGCAATATAGATAGCTTGTTTTATAGAGAATTTGTCTCTAGGCACCAACTATAAATAAAACTGATTCTACTATTTGACCCCTATCTTAATCAAATTTAACATTGAACCCCTAAAATTTTAATAGTCTACTTTTAAATTTAACGGACAGAGGGCATGACTATCTTCTAACCTAGTTGCCATCGCACATCATCACCCCTATTCTTAACCAACCCATGATCTCCTTCTCAAAAACTCCCTCCCTTTCTCTATTAAAATCAAAGCTTTTTCCCCATGGAGTGCCCCAGCTGGAGTCCAGAACCCACAGGTTTAAAAACCGGTGACTCTTATTCCAACCAGGGAGTTTTAGGGAGAAGCTTAATGGTGAATCAATATTACAGATTCTGACTTGACCAAGGATGAAAGAGCAATAAGCTAGGCTCATCTTTCTTTTCAAAGAAATATCATTCATTCATGATTTAGTGTTTGGGAAGTGAGAAAGAGGTGGATAAGAGTTTAATCATAATTTTTTAATGAAATGATAAAGGCAACATCGATATTTTATCAGTCAAAGTCAGCCAATACATATTGATTGTTATACCTACTACTGTGCAGAAATTTTTGACTAATTTGATTGATTTTTATAGCGTTGGATTAGTCTATTAATACCAAGTTAGATTAACATTCCAAGTTCTTCCCATGCGATTTGACATTCGAATTTTTATCCATTAGTTGTCGCAATTTAAAGTCCCTATCTTTGAAAGGAATATATATTGACTGAATGTTTAAGTTAATGATATTTTGAGATAACTTATTATTCATGTTACTCTTCTCTAACTTGTTGAAGATAGCTCTAAGTCTAGCCAACATTAATGGATATCCTTTCCTTGTTGATCATCCGTTGTAATTTACCATTTTTTTTCTAAATTTTGTTATGCATCGGGTACCATTACTTCACCTCAATCTTTGAGTGATGGCAGGATCATAGTTTCAAAAGATGGGACCTTTGAACTGGGTTTCTTTAGTCCTGGTAGTAACACTAGTCGTTACTTTGGAATTTAGTACAAGAATATTCCAGTTAAAACAATTGTTTGGGTTGCAAACTGAGTCAAACATCAATGACTCATATGGCTTGTTAATGATAAACAGCTCAGGCAATCTTGCTTTAATGAGCCAGAATAAAAGTATAGTTTTTGCTCAACAAATTTGAAGACAGAAGTCCGAAGTCCAGTGGATAATTCCCAGCTCCTAGATTCAGGAAATCTTGTCTTGATAGATGAACAAGATGGATGGCACTTATTTATGGCAAAGCTTCAATTGTCCTATACATTTTTATGAGAAAAGAGACATGGATGGCACTGGTTGACTTTTTTTAAGTAGGAGAAAAATTTTCCATGGTTAATATTATGGAGATTAAGCAAAATGACGAGCACTTTGATGAAAAGGAGTTTTTGTTTTGAGGTTTTAGAGAGAGAAGCTTACCTGTAGTGAGGAATGCAGGGAGAAATCTCAGTGACATAGCATTTCCCATAGCATTGTTCTTTGGTAGCTAAGGAAGAATGATATGAATGCATGTTTTCTACCAACAAGAAATTAAGGATATACCTAGTTGAGTAGACACCTTTAGGCAATGAAAAAGCATCTAAAATATAAAATTATGAAAATTAAATAAAAGAATGAATAAATACCAAGGAAGAAAATCAATTTTCAAAAGTAGAAATATCTCACAAAAAAAATAAAGGGAAACGTCAACCTGTTGTTTGGAAAGTGAAGTTTAAGCCCCACTCTGACACTGCCTTCACACTATCCTTTTAACAGATTTTAAATACTCTATGCAATGACATTTTCATCCTTGCTGGTCTTATAGAGATATACTAAAATAATTCATTTGGATGATATGGACACTTTTTGAATATTATATTTGCCAACAAAATCAATTGAAAAAGCAATATTATCATCAATACATTTGCAAAATATAATATATTCATTTCTTCAGTAGATGATTAATTTACGCCCTTGAATTCAAATCAAAGCAACGGCTTTTATTTTTCAACATTTTAATTCTTAATTTTATATATTCATTTCTTCAGTAGATGATTAATTTACACCCTTGAATTCAAATCAAAGCAACGGCTTTTATTTTTCAACATTTTAAAATTAATTTTACAAAATTAAGAATTAAAATGTTACAAGACTTGGTCATGTTCATCTGCACCAGCATCACCAAGCAAGTCCCCACAGCACACTACCATCACAATGCACAACCCCAACTAAAAACCACAAATCCAACCATTTCACAACACGCCATCAGTCATCGGTCACAAATAGCCACCAGTACGCAGTGAGCAACCCAAAACCAAAATCAACCAAAATAACCCATCCAACAACCCAAAACGTCGCAATCCCTTCTGTTCTCCCTGGACCTCATCACCCCCACTATTTCCTCTCTTCTCCCTCTACCGCCCAGTCGCCACCCCTACTGTTTCCACTTCACGGCTTTCACTGCCCCCTCTTTCCTTTACCTCCACTGCCTTAGCCTTTGCCAAAAAATACATTGCCAAAGCCATCAACAATCATGGGTATTTATTCTACTCTATTAAGCCTTCTACCTCTTGGTTTCTTTCTTTGTTTTTAGATTTGATTTGTTGACTTGGAGCTCTATTTGATTTATTTGGGTTTGGGTCCTAAAATAAACGAGATCTTTATTCAGTGTTATGATTAATTGAATGTTAGTATGGGCTAAGGGGTGGGGAAGCTGATAGCTTGGAAGATGATGACGAAGAGAGAGAAAGAGAGAGCGTGAAAGATATGATAGATTTCTAGAAATGGAGAATTTTTTATTTATGTTTCTTAGACAAGTTTGTTCATGCGCCAAACTAAAGGGAAAATTGAAAAAATGGACAAAATTAGGGGTTTGGACACATCCTGAAAAATTTTCATGTCATAGACATATTGTTAAGAAAATGACTAAAATACCCTTATCCTTATGTAATTGAATTTAGAAAAAATAAGTAAACGAAACAAAGAAACCAGTCACTCCTTCATACACATGACTGTCTGAAATAATCTTCAACAGTTGAAGCTGAGCAACAAAGTAAGACAAACTATCCTTACTATCTCTCTAAATGGCATGAAAATTTTAGTAGGTTGTAATGTTTTCGTTATTTATTGTTTTGGTAACTGTCAACCGCATTATGTAGCTTAAAATAGGGATATGTACATGAAATAGGGTTAGAGATAGTGCGATTTTTGTCAAAATTTGCTAAAAATTGGCAATCATTGTGAGAAAATCTGGTATCGCAGTTGACAGCGAAGAAGATGAGATTTGTCGAGCATCATCGAGTGTCGAGGGGTTGTGTCGGATCGATTCTAAACATGTCGGATGGTCATGTCGAGTGTCTAACGGTTGTGTCGAGTCTAGGATTGAGTGTCGTGTTAGTGCGTCAAGTGGTGTGACGAACGTGACGAGTGTCGGATGTAAATTTTGTCGAGTTTGTGTGTCGCATATATGTGCCGCATTGGTCGAGCGTTAGTCGTCGTGCGTCGCGTGTCGAGTTGGTTTTCGTGTTGAGTGTCGAGCATTTAGCGTTAAGTTTCGTTGAGTGTTTAGGTTGAAATGTCGTTTTTGTGGCTTTTGTAAGCAATTTCATAATGATTTTTTGTCCATAGACTTATATGATATTTCTCTATCATGCAGGAAATGGAAACTTTACTCATACTTATTCTATACAGTAGTTTTTGGACTATGTAAGAGAATGTTAGTTATTTATACATCGATGGGAGGGCGAGCCATTGATAATTCGTAGGTCTGCTACCTGTAATAAGTTGGTTGACTTTATTAGTACTGAAATGGGTTGGAATCTTCGTAAGCATAACATAAGTTTAGAGGTTTAATGTGCTTTTAAAGGTGTTCCGCCAATGCTGACTCCTATTGAGACTGACAACGATGTTTGTTTCTTTATACAATATTATTTGGAGGACTAATAGTCATATACACCATTAATTGTTAAAGTTGAAGATAGGGAGAAGCAAAGACAGAGGACAGGATCCGATGCAGTACGTAGGCTACAAATATCTTCTCATCCCTATTTGTTTCGCTCAGCAACTAGAAGCAACCAATTAAGTGAGTCCACTCCTGTTTGTGCACAATCACAATTGAATGATGATGTTGGCATTGAGTTTGAGCAGTATTCAAGGCATGTGTCAATTGGGATGTTAGTTGAAAATGAAGAAGGGGTGCCCCCGTCGATGCCATCGAGATTAGTACGTCATCTTGATAGCATTAGAGAGTTTGAGAGTTTAGGTAATATTGATGTTAATAATGTTAGTGATGATGTTAATGATGACGATGGTGGTGATGAAGATTACAAAAATAATGATGGCAGTAGTGATGATGTTAGTGAGCATGTTGATGATGACAATGATGATTGTACTCTTCTTATTGAGAATGATGTTGAGGGTTTAGATGATTTTATTGTTGATGGCCAGGATATAGACGGTTCATATTTTGATAATGATGAACAGACGGAGATCTTGAATGATGTGAACCAGGATGTGTCGTTTATCATTCAATTCACTCCGCACCTACTCCTCTACTATACGGACATCAGCAAGATCTGGTGTCGAATAATGAGCTGAGAATGTATACAAATCATAGACATGAAGAAGCTAATTTAGACTCTGAGAATGATAGTCGTCGGGCTAACATATTCAGGTGGATGCCGCCTATTGTGCATTTATTATTCGTAGATGACAATGATGCTTCATCATTTGTAGTTGACGGGATTGAGGTTGGGGTTGGGCAGATGTTAAACAGCAAAATAGAGCTTCGTGAGAAGTTATCGAATTTGGCATTAAGACGGAACTTTCAATTCAAGGTGAGGAACTCCAATGCAACAAGGTTTAAGGTTGTCTACCGTGCTGAATCTTGTAGATGGCGTTTACATGCCACAAAGGTAGCCGATTCACATTTCTTCCAAGTGAAAAAGTATAAGAAGCATCACACATGCTCCGGAGCTGGACTTCACCCAAATCACAAACAGGCAACTGCACATGTCATTGGCAAACATATTAAAAGCAAATTCGTTGAGGCATCAAGAATATATCGTTCGAAGGATATTATATCTGATGTTCAGGAGTCATTGGGTGTTAATATCACATACAACAAGGCATGGAGGGCAAAGGAGGCAACTCTGCAAGAACTTCTGGATCTCATGAGGAATCATTCACACTACTCCCCCAGTACATGTACATGATTGAGAAATCAAACTCAGGGACCAAAACTTCTTTAGAAACTGATGACAATAACCATTTTAGATACTTTTTCATGAGTATGGGGGTCTCTATTATTGGATTTGCATTATCAATTAGGCCAGTTATCACAGTTGATGGTTCTTTTTTGAAAAGGAAATATAGAGGTACAATGTTTTTGGCTTCTTGTATGGATGGAAATAAACAAATATAACCCTTGGCATTTGGAATTGGGCATTTTGAAATGATAACTCGTGGAACTAGTTCATGAGACAGTTGCATGAAATGTCCGAGATCTTGTTTTCATTTCTGACCATCATCGTAGCATTGAACGAGCTATTATAAAAGTTTTTCCTCATGCATTGCATGGATTGTACACTCATCAATTGAAGGGTAACTTGAAGGCAACGTTCAAGGATAAGACTTTGTTGGATATATGCTAATGAACTACGAGGACATATCACTGTGTTGATTTCAACTATCATATGCGACAAATTGAATCGTATATGCCAGCAACAGCAACTTATCTTCGAGAAATTGGAGTCGAGAAATGGGCACGTTCATAGTTTCATGGTCGATGGTATAATATCATGACAACAAATATAGCTGAGTCGATGAACAACTGCTTGCGAGATATGCGATTCCTTCCAGTTACATTGTTAGTAGATTATTACCGGGCTAACTTGCAGTAATGATTCCATGAGTGTCGACAGTTATTTGCTAACTCAGAATTACATCTCTCGCCGCGGGCTAACAAGTTGATGGAAGAGCACTTAAAGGAGGGAGAACGTATGAGGGTTAGTGGTATCTCTCTTGCTATGTATGAGGTTAGAGGCAACGACCGTATTAGCATCGTTGACATGCACGCTCGTACATGCACGTGCCGGGTGTTTGATCTTGACCAGCTTCCATGTGCACATGTTTTAGTTGTTTGCAAATGTATGAATCTACTGACGTGCCATGATTATTGTGCCCATTGGTATACGATTGAAACATTACTACATGCATATGCTCTACCAGTTGTTCCTGTTGGAATTAGTGAGGATTGGTTAGTTCCTAAAGAGGTACGCAGCAGAGTGGTTCTACAGTCAGTCATGAGAAGACCAGCCAATCATCCTCGGAGGAATCGTGTCCCTTCCATCGATGAGTATAGCTCGTCTCGAACTTGCAGGCAGTATGGAAGTTCAAGGCACAATCGTCAAACTTGCTGAAACCCAGTTCCACTTCATGACAAGGGATGATGTCTACCAAATGTAGGCAAGGAGTTTTTTTGTCTATGTAATATTATTTGTGTGCTGTAAGCGATGTAGTCTATTTATTTTATTCTAATTTGTGGCTAGTTCAATGAATAACTTTCATTTATGTGATTTTGTTAATGTAAAAAACATTCATGTATGAAACATTTATTTATGTGCTTCGTCGATGTATGTAACATTCATGTATTAAACACGAATTTATGTGCTTTGTCATTGAACTAAATATTCGTGTATGGGATTCTCCTTTATATGCTTTGTCAAGGTATAAAACATTCATGTATGAGTATAAAGCCTTCATTTGGTAGACAAAAAGTAAACAGTCAAAGTTACTTTATAGCTAAGCAAACTCAAACAAGAAACTAAACAGTCACCGTTCAAATGCATATTAGTTGTACTACGCTTTACAAAAAATAAGTATAAAACATTGATGCAACAACTCAAATTTAATGTCATAGCCTCATAATGCTTAGTTTAAAAGTTTTTATTAATTGTTTAGGTGACTATAACTCTAGAAGTAACATCAAAGAAGATCAACAGAGATGTGATCACGGAGCGCACTCGTCTTTACAAGGAGAAATACTTAGGTGAAAGAATTCTTGCATATGATGGGCGGTAAGGAATTCTTGCATATGATGGGTGTTAGACTCTCTTTACAGCAATGTATGAAACCCGAATTTATGTGCTTCATCAATGTATAAAACATGTGTGTTGTGCCTAAACCATTCATGTATGAGTGCAATGGGACGAGGTCCACATATGTACTAATACATCCGAAAAAATATGTATTTACAAGTTTTCATACCACTATACATAGAAAACATGTGCGACTATACAAACTATGCCACAATATAATAATGTGTAGATATCCACAAACTATCTACCCAAAAAAATATGTTACTATACAAAATATATAAATGACACGAAATCATGGTACAGTCGTGTTGGGCTGCTAGTCAGCCTCCGCTGAATCAACATCGATATGCTCAATGGTGGTCCGAACATCCGTTGACACAACATCAGTAGTCCCTGTGGTGGCCGCAACATCTGCAGGCACAACATCTGTGAGTCATATATGACTATGTCACGGTGATTCAAATCCACCTCGGCTGTCACCCAATGATCGCCTTCGATGTTAATAAGGACATAGAGTTGTAAAAGAAATTGAGAACATGGAAATCAATGACAACATTTCAAATAAAAGGGCACATACTAACTTTTTCAATATCAATGTACTCACCCTGGCCATATCGAGCCATGGTCTTCCAACGAGGGGCATCTCTCCGAGGATAAACTAAATCATATCGGCCTCGTTCATCCAATTAATGTCATCCAGTCTGTCCGAATATACTTCCCACGACGACTTCATTTTTAACTGTAATTTCATGAGTATGGTTAGCGCATTGAAGGAATCAGAAATTAACTATAAATTCAGATGTTTATCAAATATGTACCCAAAAAATGTTGTCCAGGAAAACAGACCTCTGGACACCAGCTACGCCCATATCGCGAGCTCTACAGCATAACATCCACAAGTAGCTATCCATGTGCTGAACATAGTAATAGTTATCAATAAAAATTTGAAATGTATAATGCAATATTGGAGGAGATGAGAAGGACTTAAACAACCTTAGATGCAAGCCACTCTGACGGCCTTAACAACGTCTTAAAGAACTTACAATCAGCGATGCAGACACCCAGATCAATATCACCCTCCACGTCCTCCAACCATGCATCGAAGGCCCCGACATCAACAGTTGGTATGGGGGCACGTGGATCAAATAGTGGAACCTGAGTTTACATGACGAGACGGTTGTCTGTATCCTCGGGGGGCTGCTGATATGGTCTCTTTGTAGGCTGAACAACCGGGGCCTTTGGCTGTAATGCTGATTGTTTGGGGCTTTCTCCTATGGCTCAACCCTCGCCCTTTTCCTACCCGGTGGACTGACAAAAGGGCTCCGTTTATGCTTTCCTGGAAATAGACGGTGACCTCAACACGAAACGAAGACCATGGGAGGAGCATCGACGGCACAAACACTTATGTCCACGGGTTCAGGTTCAGTTGGTTGCTGACCTTCACCATCATCGCCTGAACCTCCATCCGAATCCTATATTAAAGCAAGCCTTAACGTCAGGTTAAGCAGTGTGACATCGTGGAAATCACAAAATCTGTTTTTTTACTTGTGAAATGTACTGTGTCAGCATATCCGAAATGGCCACCCAGTAGAACAACAGCCTTATGCAGAAGAACTATCTCCTCCCGCATTTCCTTGTTCTCCACCCGTAATAATGCAAGCTCACGCAGAACTATGCTCTTGATCTCATCATGGCTACGCCTGTATATCATTATCAATGATCACCTTCATAAACCAACCGAGCAGCAAATGTAAACGGATAAGTATACAAATGTAAATTCTCATTACATACCTTCGAGCTTGGAGGGGCATCGTGTATAGGAGGGGAAATGTCATGGTAGGTGGTCGCACGACCCGACGGAGGAATCAAATCACTTGCAAGACCATAGCTGTCGAGCGTCTCTGATGCAGGACTGATAGGGGTACTGACTATGTCCATGTCTACCCCCACATCAGGTTTATCGACAGGACTATCTCCAGTAGGATGAGTTTTGGATGGATCCTCATGACTGTGACTCTCGTACGCTGGACATGTAAGACAAACAAAGGAAGAAGGTGACGGAGACCCATACAAACATCACCTGTAGGACTGGATGTGTCTTTGACTGGCCCCACATCAGGTCTAATAGGGAACTTTGACCAGTAAGAGGTGGAGCTGATGGATCCTCTATCGGAAGTGGCTTAATCCTCTCATCGGGCATTAAATAAGCATCCATAGATGTCGCCAAAGCTAATGTGCACCTCTCCGGATGCTAACTACTTGAGCGAGCCTTATATACCAATGTGTCCTCTGCTCCACCTCAGATGGCTCCAAAACGACGAGTGGACGAGCCTGCAACAACAAATAATCTATCAAATTAAATAGTGATTCGTTGTGACCAAAAATAGGAAAAGTTCATAAGACAGGGGAACCTTACATACCTGCCTCCTAACCAATAAGACATCATGTTTGACGATGTTTTCCGATGGGGTCTTCTTTGTCTCCTACTTTAATAAGTGCAGTATCCTCTCCTCTAAGTCCTTGCCCACTTGCCCATATGTCACGCCAATGTTCGACACGACCTTGTAGAACCAAACTTTAATAACATAAGGGTTATTTAATGACACTATGTATTTAAATTTGTATGCCAAAGAAAATAATAAACACGTCAATACACTTGTTTTGCATTATGTACTTGAATAGCGCAGGGGCACCCTTCTAAGTTATATCTCTCTACCTGCTTACTCTTGGCTTGGGCTCGCTTCTTATGCTTTTCTAACCTCCTGTCCAAAGTGTTTTTCATCTTTTAAGTCTCTTATCAAAAGACACCGATCCCTATGGATAATTGTTAAAATTCTCAAATGTATTGACAAACTTTAAGCACACATGGGAGACAAGTCGGTGTCGATCCCGAGCCATGAAAAAAATGCTCCAACACGTAGTACAAGGCCAGCTTCACAACATCCTCGTCTGGCATAGCTGAGACATTCAATTTTCTAAGTCTCTAATAGAATTCCTTGAGCTCCACATCATTGCCCTCGAAGTACGTATCCAACAAAGGGCACGGATTCAAGACAATCGGTATTGGTGGCACGGTGGAAGCAAATCTTAATCCGGTAACCAAACCAAACTCGTGGGCAGAAAAACGAATCAGTCTTCCTACAAAGAAGGAAAATAAAATAAGATTCCAATAATAGTAACAAAAAAATAACTATAAATACCAAATGCTAAAAAAAATTTTGTTAACTACATTGTAGTTGAAAACCATATTTTACCTTTAATAAGGAACAAGATCTCTTCATCGTACTCCACTATGTTAAACTCCCACAGAAGCATATTGTGCACCCACTAAGATGGAAAGGACAACTCCTGAATGTCTAGAAGAAACCCAAAACATGTATTTCGAAACATGTCTTTTTGCCTCGCACTCAAATTCGCTCGAATCCATTCTATACAGTCCAAACCTGCCAAGTTTGTAGTGCTCATCATACAATGTCTTCAGGGTGAAGAACAGTCCAAATTCATTTGCCATTTGCTTCAACCTGTAAAAACAAGTCCGTTATAGTTAAATATGATGCAAAAAGGCAAAAAAAAACAAGGCGAAAACAAGCAAACTGTCAAAACGCTCGACACAATCAACAAAACTCGACGAAAAACGATGCGCTCGATAGAGCTCAACAAGATAAACCAACGAAACTCCTGTCGGATACCTCCAGCCAACAATATCACCATGTCAGATGTCAGATTATTCAAGTGTCGGATGCAAAATCTGACGCTATAAACTCTACGGATGATGTATCTGACACTCGACAAAATTGTTTTCACTTTCATCTGACATGTCGAGTGTTGAATACATGGCTCGAGACATCGATATGTCAGTTTTCATGAAATCGACACTCGATGTCTTCGAAAATACACTGATGTTAAGTGTCGATTCGTGCATCCAACACGACTCAACACGTCATACATGTCAGTGTCGAGTGTCGACATGTGTCGAGCGTCGACATGTGTTGAGCTAAAATCGACACTCGCCATCGTCTACCTCGCAACAAAACCCGTCGGTTTCTACAGTTTTCATACATATCAAACCACAAAAATCACCTAATAACACTAGATTTATCCCGAGAAACATAGAATAAGTTCAAAAATCTGACGGAAACTCAAATCCCTGATTCAAATTCTCTAAAAATAACCCAAATCTAACGAAACAGAAAACAACCAAATAAATCACTAAAACTACAAAAAAACCGACGAATAAACTTACCACAGTGTCGATTCTTACTTTTCTCTACGTCGTCTTGCTTCTATCCTCAGAGGATGCTCGTGTCGGTTTGCATTTCAAGCGATATCGAGGGGTTTCAGAAATATACGCCTGAAGAGGGAAATAAGGTTTTAGGGATAAATTGAATACATAAGGGTATTTTAGTCTTTTTATTAAGAAAGTGTCCATGGCATAAAATTTTTTTAGGATGTGTCCAAATTTCATTTAAGTCCCTTAAATCTATCTATTTTTTCAATTTTCCCAAAACTAAAGCAAATAAGAAAATGAATCTCATACCTTCTGACTTTGACTTTATTTACATATTACTGTTTATGTCACATGTGATCCTACAATGCAATCATACCAAAGCAGAAAATTTATATTATTTTATTCTTTTTCATATGAAAAGTCTCTAACACCCTTCTTTTTTGTTAACAACGTTAATGTTTCCATCAAAGTGGGGGCTAAAACTAGTTCCACTCAATCTATTAAACAATAAGACTACAAAACCAACCCATGATAATTAAAAACTAGATGATCGAACTCAAAATATGCTTGAAAGCCAACAAACCCATTGGTTGAGTTAACCAAACAACAATACTAGAAGAGGGCTAGAAATCTTCACGATTGCTTCACCAACATTGTCGGAACCCTTCACCATTACAACCTTTTCCCAACGAAATAACCAGCATAACACTATAGCACCTAATAACCTCAATGAAATCACCAAGCCCCCACGATCACACACAACAGCCCCATCGAATACCTAGTAAGCAACAACCAATACCACTATCAGCGACAACAATCTCACCTTTGCACCACCATAAACTGGACACCAATCTTGCCTTTGCCCCACCACCAAAAATACCTAAAAACCACCGCAATCAAAACACCTAATTTTACCCTTACACCATCACAAAAAAATATATCTAAAAAACTGCCTCAATTCAGCAATCAACTTCACTTCTATACCACCGTATTTAAAGTATTCGCATCAAAGTTGAAATGAGTGCAACAACAAAGCAAAGCTAGGGTTTTGAAAGAGAAAAATAAAAACAAACCATCAAATTGTTAACTACCAAGCAACAGGCAACCACCTCGATGAAAATTACTAGCGACAACTACCCTTCAAATGAATCTATCACAATTAGTGATCGCCAAACTGCCATAAACTATAACATCCCAAACCCCAAATTAGTTAGTGGTCATGACTTTATTGTGATGGTGCATGTATATTATTTCTTTTGTGTGTGCATATAAGTGTCTTAATAATGAATTAAAAACACTGTAGGGAATATTTGAAAGATTCAAGAATTGAGGCCCTAATTTGATAATTGTGCATATGTATATATAAAGGGGTTGGGGTTAAGGTTTCTAGAGAATTCATATGCTTCCCTTTCTCTAACACCCCCAACCCTCTTTCCATTGCAAGAAATTAGAGAAGAAGAGGAAGAAGCTAGAAGAAGAGAGGTAGAATTCATCTCCTTCTCCAAGTTCTAGTCTTGATACATGTATGTTTGTCATGAATTGTTATGTTAGGAAGTTGTATATGGCACTTTTATGTCATGTATGCTCTGAAATTTGTTGGAACTTATGATTCACTATAAGTCATAAAAGATTCAAATGGTTTGGATGATGTTAGGAAGCCATAGGTGATGCTTGAATTCAAAACTTTACAGGGTCTTTTGCTAAGCAGTATGTAATTAAAAAATTTCAAGAAATTCTAGGGTTTCTTTCTGATTCTAAAATTTTTATATGTTAAACCATACATGTTTATGATCATTTTAGAATTTTGATTCACCTAAAAATTCAGTATATGCAATTTTTGGTGAATTTTTGAACTTTACTAAAATGATTTGGAAATCCCTTGGTTCAAAACAGAGCATGGGGAAAAAATTTTAGATGAGGGACTTCCCATTCTTGAAAACTCCTAATTTTTTGTATGTGAAATCTTGAACATGTTTTTCTTATATAGGAAAGTTTCATGGTTTTTTAAGCTCTGCAAAAATTATTATGATTTTTTAAACTTGTGTTTGCAAATCTGAAATTTTCAATCTTTAGAACAGAGTAAGCAAAAAAAATTGTTTTTGAGAAAACTAAACTAAACAAAAAGTGGTGATTTTTGGAGAGAAAATTCTTATATATGTCTCTGACTAGATTAAAATTTTTTGCAATGATTTGATTATTGTTGGGACTTTTATGAATTTTAAAAGTTGTGCTGCTTAGTCGAAAGGCTACTGGATAGAATTTGAAGTTGTGGAAAACTAAGTAATTTCAAGGGGTATATGACCTCATTTTGATATGATAATTTGCATGAGGTATTTTATATGTGTCAAAATGATCTCTGCAAATTGTTGTAAGAATTGGGACAAGCACCATCTTTCTACAAATTATCCAACCAAGTGTGTCCAGTGTTGAGTTAGTGAATGGGTCACTTGTTGCTATTGTGTTTGATGATCTTTAAAGAAATTTTGATGATTTCTAGGTTAAAATAAGGATATTGAAGTAAAGCTTAATCAAGTAAGTAAGCTACACTCTTAACTAAGGACACAATAGATATTTATTGTTTATAAGATGTGTGTTTTTCATATGCTTATGTGAATATGAAACTTATGTTTCGATTGAGAGTTGCAGTGTGATGGTATAAAATCGTGCCTACGAATTTGATACGTGATGGTATGAAATTGTGCATATGGAATTGATATGTGATGGCATGAAACTTGTGCATATGTATTGATATATAAGATGCTATGGAAGTGATGATTCATGCCTAATGCCTTGGGGACCAAATTTTGATTGACTAAATTATAGCACGTGGGGCACCCCTTGAAGGTTATGGAAATGGCAAAGTGTCACACACAATGCAAAGTGTCACGTTCAGACCATTCTGATTAATAGCATGGGGGCCACCTCTTAAGATTGTGTAGGAGCCACCTTTTGAGATTGTGTAGGAGCCACCTCTTGAAGGTTATGGAAACCACGAATTGCTGCACATAATACAAAGTGCCATGTGAAAAATATTGAACTTGATTGAGTGAAGGGATGTCTGGAGCATGTGTTTCCTCATGTGGGATTCAGTAGCATGGGTCTAGTATAATATGAATCGTCAGACTAGCCTCAATTTGTGATAATATTTGATGTAGGTCCCCAAAGTTATGTGAAATGTGTAATAAGTATGAGTATTAGTACATTTAGATGGAAAATGGCCCAGTGGTGGCCTATTGGATAGAGATATGGTGCAGAAGCACAAGTGTAGTTGCGCAGGAGCGCAACATATGCCGATTAATATGTCTCAAGCAGAATCATTGTGTTGGCAGGCAACATATGTGGTGCAGGAGCGCAGATCATTTTTTTAAAATTCATGTCGAGGTAGAAACCTTGTGTAGACGCACGATGCCCATTGAGCAGGAGCGTAATTCCTATTATTTGGGATTGGTTTGTTTGACTTGTATGATAAGTAGATAATTATGAATTGAGTTTAATATGAGTTTTCCTTTGATTTATCATGTATTTGGATTAACCACACTTACTTACTGAGTTATACTCATTAGTCTATTGTTTGTCTCAGGTGACTGAAGTATGTGAGCATGTTCGAAGGATTTTGGCACAGTGACGACAGAGTTCCTTTGGCAACTACTTGTTTGTTGCATCATCATTATTTTTCTATTTATCATTATTTGGATTTTTGAGCTACAATTATATATAATACTATACCGTAGTTGTCAGTTGTTTGAAACTCCAGTCTATTAATAAAATATGCTTTTGTTTGCTCTATATTTCTTAGCTAAAGATATAAATGAATGTCATTAGTTGCACTCAGGACCCCTTAGGATTCGGAGTGTGACATAAACCATAATCGCATTATCCTTATCGACCCCGGCTGATTTTTGTAATATGGATGGTTGCTTGTGCTACTATCACTTAAAGGCTTTCTTCTGGCTTTCTTTGGGCTTTCTTTCCCACAGATATGCTATTTGTCTTATATGGTGGTGATTTGTTATGTATTTTTAGGGTTATGGGTGAAGGAGGAGGAAACAAAGTAGAGGAAGAAGAGAGTGAGAGGAAGAGGTAGAGAGAGTGGTGTGTTGGGCATGAAGAAGAGGAAGAAGAGAGAGGTACCAAAAGAAGAGAGAGAGTTGGTGTAAAATATTTTTATTTTTTATTTTGATGTATTATGATCTATTTGTAGTCTATTAGGGTTAATGATTTTGAGACGACATTTTTTGTTAAATCTAAAGTTGTCAAAGGAAGTTCATAGGGCAAATCTGGGTTTTACAAACGTGAGATCCTAATTTTTTTAAAGGCCTTATCTGAGGAGGCAAATTGATTTATCCCTTGTTGCATCTATCATACTGATCGCCATATCATTTTATCATTCACATCATTGTTTCAAACTCTTTGTCACAATAATTATAAGGAAGTTTAAAGTTTAGTATCTATGACTATGGTAAGGGATATTTCTTTTCCACCCTGAGGTTTGCTCCAAGCATAACTTTCTTCCTAAGTTTTTCATTATTGTAATTTTCCCCTTGATTCGAATTAAATCCCTTTAAGTTAAACTCTGTAAGGGCAAAATGGAAAGCAAATTGCTTTTGCAATGATAATCATGTTTTAAGAACCCATTACAATATTAATAATAATTTTTTTCCATTATAAATCTCTCCTGGTCTCTCTCTCTCATCACGCTTTCTCGCTCTCCTCACATTCCCCCCCTCTCTCTTTGCAAGCCATCAACAACAGCCACAATATTGTCCTCTACTGTCGCCGGCTCTCACCTCCACTCCACCATCCTCTTTTACGGCTGCCTCTACCCTTCTCAATCGTGGCTTGCTTCTATGGACCATGGCTCCACCCTCCTCTATCTTCTTCTAGATCTACCAGGATGCCCGGTTCGAGTGTGAAACCAATGGGGGTTTAAAGGCGAAACCTGTGGTGGTTTTGTTTTGTTATTTGTTAATGGTGGTGCAATACTCATTTTAGTTTACGTGTGCGCAGCTGTCGAGCACTCAAACAACAGTGCTTGTCATATTCTAGTAATTGTCTATTTTAATTTTTTAGTTTCATTGGGGTTTTCTCAGTGATGATGAATCTTGTTGGCGAATCCTATTTCTTAAGTAATCCATTCACCCTTACAACAAATCGAGGCAAGATTTCTGATTCCTGATTGCTGCTGGTGGTGCAACGAGATTTCTGATTGCTTTGAATAATCAAAACCCAACGTTTCACCATCTTAAAATTCTAGATTTCAATTTTTTGTTTTCATCTCTAGTTAATTATAATAATGTTTGCAGTAGATTTTAGTTTGGGTAGTGGTGCAATAGGCTTTGCTATGGTGGGTGCTCAATGGTGTGTAATTGATGGTGGTGGCTAAGGGTGTGCATTAAAATTCGACTCGATCTAACCCGATCAGGTTGACCCGATCCGTACGGGTTTTGATTGGGTTATTACATTATAAAACCCGAAATCAAGTTGATTTATTTGGGTTTTATCATTTTCTGGCTTTAATCGGGTTTTATATTAACAACCCGTATTAACTAGATCCGATGATATATTGAAAGAAAATCACATATAATATAATTATTAATTATTAGATAAATATATTATATGCCCTATTTATTCTACATTTACCAACACTTAACCACACATCACACACGGATAAAACAATTTTTTCTCTCCCAATCGTTGAATAAATTAGTAACATTAAAAGAATTCTTACACTGCCTCCTCTCCAGCCTCTTTCTGTGCTGCCTCTTCTCCAGTCTCCAGCCCCTTCCCGTGCTGCCTCTTCTCCAACCCCTACTTGCTCCACCTCCTCTTGCCATCCAACTCTAGCAGTCTGCCGTCCACGTTTTTCTTGTTCGTCGTCCTTCCTCGCAAGGCTTTCCACGACGATCGTCTCGCGTCGCCAAGCCCTCCATTTTCATAGCCATTTGACCTCGCCAAGCCAGCAGACCCTCCACACTTCAACACTCCACGGTTGAAGCGCCTCACCAAGCCTTCCAACTGCCATGGCTAACGCGCCTTGTGTCAGCATAAATGTGTAATGTAATTTTATTTAATTTTTATGTATTAATTTTTTAATTATATAATTATTAATTTTTGTATATTCATATTTTATTATTATTTGTTATATTTCTTGGTCAATATATTTGGTAGGTTGATGAAAAATAACGGTAAACTACATGTAAGTTATGTATAATAGGCATTGGGATTTATTTTAAAGAAAACTGATAAACCAACCCGACAACCTGATTAACCCGATTGAACCTGAAGTAGGCGGGTTAGAATCAAGTCAAAACTGTGTTGATTTGCATTACAGTTGACTATGTTATTATTTATAACTGCATGCCTCTAGAACTTTCAATTGGTATCAGAGCAGGTTCACTGATAGAGAAGTGAAGAAAACGATCAAGTTAATCTGGAAGGATGGAGTTTATACGCAACGGAGGATCTGGAATGCAACCACCTATTCTCGATGACAGTAATTATCCATATTGGAAGGTAAGAATGATTATGTTTATTAAGTCTCTTGATGGCAGGGCTTGGTCGAGTGTACTTAAGGGGTGGACACCTCAAACGAAACTGAATGCTTTTTGGTAATGCCAAATCAAAACCAAAGGACGAATGGTCTGATGAAGAATACCATAGATCCAGTTGGAATTCCAAGGCTCTTAATGCAATCTTTGCTGCAGTAGACTTAAGCAACTTCGAACAAATTTCTAGATGCAAATCGGCCAAAGAAGCATGGGACATACTTAAGGTAAAACATGAAGGTACTGCATCTGTTAAAAGATCTAAATTAATGAGGCTGAATTCTCAATTTGAAAATCTGATGATGCATAAGGATGAATCAATTTTCGATTTCTACTCTAAGATATGTCACATAACAAACTCAGCATATATGCTTGGCAAAAATTTCACTGATGTAGAGGTTGTTAGTAAAATACTTATGTTGGTTCCCAACAAGTTTCAACCTAAAATTTCAGCCATTGAAGAAGTTAAAAACATTGATGAAATAAATCAAAGTACTCGAAAACAAAAAAGGTAAGAGCATTGCATTTAATGTAAAAGCTAAAAAATCTGATGAAGAATGTAGTGATGAGCTTGATGAAACTGTTGCTAAACAAAGAAATTATGTCAAGTTCATGAAAAGAAAGTTCAGGAAAAAGAATCAAGGAAAGCCATCAAACTCAAATGAAGAAAAGTTCAGAAAATTCAGCAAGGAGAATGAGAAAAAGAAACCAAAACAACATGAAAAGAAAGGACAGATTCAGTGTTATGAATGTTCTGGTTATGGGCATATTCAATCTGAATGTGCTAATCTCAAGAAGAAAAACAAAGGGCTGACAGCAACCTGGAGTGATGAATCAGAAATAGAGTCAGAAGACCAAGATTGTATGAGCAATTTTGTTGCATTTACTGCATCTGCAGTAGATAAAGGAAAGGTTGTTATGTCATACATAACAGAAGACTGTCAAGACAATGTTAATCATTCAGATGAAGAAGATGGACCAGAATATTATGAAGAATTGCAAGAAATTGACAATGCACTTTATGGTTAATGGCTGAGCCAAAAAGAAGAAATCAACACCTTGAAGCGGGAAATTGAAGTTCTGAAATGTGAAAAAGCTTATGCTGAAAACCACATTACTGAACTTGAAACTGTTTTAATAGACAAAACAGCATATATTGAGAGAATCGTAACAGACTGGCTAATAGCAAGAGGTGTGTTAATCAGCTCAAAATTGGAGCAGCCAAACTTTATCAAGTTTTGAATCTCGGAAGAGACAACTCCAACAAACATGGATTGGGGTATACACAAGGTAATGTTGCATCTTCATCAAAAACAGTTTTTGTGAAAGCTTCAACATCAGGTAAGAATCTTGAACTTAACTCATCAAAGTCAAGTCCTAATTCCAAGAGCAGTGAAACGTATGTTTCTCCACTGAGTTCTTTCAAATCCAGCCCTAAACAGGTAAGGAAATTCATTCCTATTTGGTATTTTTGTGGTAAAAAGGGACATATTAGACCTAGATGCTTTAAATTGTTGAATCTTTTGCATAAAAGGTCGAAACAATTTAAACTGTTATCAAAACCCCAACAACAGTGGGTTAAGAAAGACAAAACAGTATGTAATGTTGCCTTTACTGCACTTAATCATGCATTTAATGATTTGTGATATTTTGACAGCGGTTGTTCGAGGCACATGAGTGGAAATAAATTGTTTCTAATAGATTTTAAAGCATGTAGAGATAGAAATGTCACCTTTGGGGATGGAGCAACAAGTAAGATCATTGGTAAAGGCACCTTGAATGTCAAAGGCCTACCCAATTTTCAAAATGTCCTTTTGGTGGAAGACTTGAAAGCCAATATTAGTCAGACTTGTGATGAAAAGTATACTATTAACTTCACACAAAACAAATGCATGGTCTTTGATAATTTTGGTGAATGCATTCTAGAAGTTAATAAATCTTTGGATAATTGTTACCTAGTAGAAATTGCATTCCATGCTAGGATTTCGGATTTAGAATTGTGGCATCAAAAATTAGGGCACTTAAATTACAAAGACTTAGTTAAATTAGCTAAGTTAGGTGCTGTAAGAGGAGTTCCTAAACTTGATGACAAAATTGATAAAATTTGTGGACCATGTCAAATGGGAAAACAAATCAGAAGTTCACACAAATCAAATCCACATCTTAGCACTTCTAAGAAACTTGATTTGCTTCATATAGATCTTATGGGTCCTATACAAATAGAAAGCATTACAGGTAAGAGATATATATTTGTTTGTGTGGATGATTTTTCTAGATTTACTTGGATTGATTTCATTAAAGAAAAATCTGACACTTTTGATGCTTTCAGGAACCTTTGTGTTAAGCTTGAAAATGAGAAAAATAGGAACATTGGAAGGATTGTGAAAATAAGAAGTGATCATGGCAAGGAGTTTGAAAATGTTAGCTATACGGATTTTTGTAAATATCATAGAATTGACCATGAATTTTTAGCTCCTAAAACCCCTGAACATAATGGCATTATGGAGAGGAACAATAGAACTCTTCAAGAGATGGCTAGAGTAATGCTAAATAGCAAGAAGTTGACCAAGAGGCTATGGGCCGAAGCAATAAGCACTGCTTGCTATATTTCAAATAGAGTTTTTCCTAGACCTGACACCAATCAGACACCTTATGAAATTTTGAAAGGAAGAAAACCTAATTCGAAATACTTTCATGCCTTTGGTTGCAGGTGTTACATCTTAAACGACAGAGAACTATTAGAAAAAATGGATCCAAGGAGCGATGAAAGAGTCTTTGTGGGATATGCACAAAGCAACAAAGCTTTTCGAGTTTACAATATGAGAACTGAGGCAGTCATGGAATCTATAAATGTAGTATTTGATGATCTTGATGATTATACAAAATACTCACAAGAGGAAAGCATAACCAGCTTCACAGAAGATGCAGAAAAATCAGATCCAGACAGCAATAAAAAGGAAGATGCTGTTATAAAGGAGGAAACAGCTGCTGTTACACCCAACGTAACAGAATCATCTGACTGTTGACCCAGGTATGGCAACCCAAGAGGGGGGGTGAATTGGGTTTTTATTTATAAAAACGGATTTAGAAAACTTTTCTTGAAAGATCAAAATTATTTAACTCTTTCTTTGAGAATAAAGGTGAAGAAGATGAAAATAGAATGCAACCAAGACAATAGAAATAAAGAACAATCACAAGTGCACGTTAATGTAAAGAGGAAAGGGATAGAGAGAGTGCAAACTCAATTTACGCGGTTCGGCAAACCTTGCCTACGTCCACGGGCTCCTAGTTCCACAAGCTAGGCTTTCCACTAAGTTGTAGAATTCTTTACAACTTGCTTGATGAACAACCTCACCAAGACTTTTTCTTCCAATCTTTGATAGCACCACACCAAGAGTTCTTCTTGATGAACAACCTCACCAAGGCAACTTTCTTCAACCCTTGATAACACCATACCAAGAGTTCTTCTTGATGAACAATCTCACCAAGGCAACTTTCTTCAACCCTTGATAACACCACACTAAGAGTTCTTCTTGATGAACAACCTCACCAAGGAAAGAGTTCTCACTCTCACCACAATATAAGAATAAAGAAAATTTTTACAACAAAAGTACAACTCTCTTCAAATAGTAGATAAAGAATATAAAAGCTCTCTAAACTTGATATTTCTCTTATTTGTGGCTTGATAGATTCTTCTCTTCTTCTACTTGAATGCATGGGAGAAGGGCTTCTTTTATAGGCAAATGGGCTGAACTTAATCAAGTGAAGACACCAACTCCAAATTTTCTACCCATCATAAAAACCGTAATCTTGTCTGCCATTTTTGTTAATGTTTCGTTTGAAAATCTAAAAAACATAAAAGATGTGAACAATTGAATAATCTTTGCAAATCATTAAGAATCAAGTCATTTGGATATCTGTAGCTCAAGATATGGCTAAAACACCATTCGGTTCTCATGTGACTTGATTTTTCTTCCTTGTGTCAGTCCACTGACCTTGCATGTGTATTATGACAGCCTTTCATTTGAAATTTGAATTTCTTCAAAGAATATGAAATGTGCTCCACTTAATCATATTTCTAATTCCATAAGAATCAAGTGATTTGGATATCTCTAGCTCAAGATATGGACAAAATATCATTCGGTGCTCATATGAGTTGATTTTTCTTCTCTGTGTCAGTCCATCGAAATGCATGTCAATTATGTTAGCCTTTCATTTGAAATTTGAATTTCTTCAAAACAATATAAAATGTGCCTCATTAAGTCCTATTTCCAATGCCGCAAGAATCAATAAATTTTGATATTTTTAGCTCAAGATATGTCCAAAAGAGTATTCGGTGCTCATGTTAGCTACTTCCATTTGTCTTTCAATTTGCATGATGATTTGGACAACCTTGCACTTGAAATTTGAATTTCTTTAAAACATATAAAATGTTTTAAATTAAGTAAGCTTTCCAAAGGCTCAAGAATCACATCATTTGGACATCTATAGAGATATATATGACCAATTGATTGAACATTGCTCATATGTCACATTCCTTGAGTCAAACTTTGTTCTTAAACTTTAGTGCTTTTAACATGTAGTCTTCTCCTTAGCTTCAACACTTCATTTTAATAAGCCTCTTCTTGATTTTACAATTATTTCAATGATCTTACTCTTACACATAAATAAACATGTTAGTAAATCTTAATTAATCAATGTGTAGTGTTATCATCAAAATTATCATGTAGCCTTAGGGCTAACAATCTTCCCTTTTTTTATGATGACAAACCATTGATTGCTTTAAAATAATATCTAAAATCAAGAATGAAAATAAAATCAAGAATAAGCAAAAAGATGGCAATGGTTATGAATATAAGCAATCCACCATTTCTCCCCCTTTTTTATCATCAAAAAAATTTAATCAAATTATTTACTCCCCCTAAATATATTCTCCCCCTAAATATATTCTCCCCCTTAACATATGCTACCATTCAAAGATTATCATATTAAAGCAAAATTAAGACATTTCCAACATGCCTAATTCTCTTCTAATTATGCAAAATCTATCTTGACTATGAGGTTTAGTCATATTTGGGTCTAGGAACTAATTCCCAAACTTGATTTCTCTCAAATTGGTTTAATTCTTCTTGGATAGCCAAAATCCAACTTTCGTCATTTTCGGCTTCTTTAAAAGATTTTGGTTCAAATTGAGAGACAAATGCAAAATGATTATAAAAGTTCATAAAAGAAGATCTATTTTTCATACCTTGTGATGGTTCACCAATAACGAGATCTTTAGGATGAGCTTTTGCGTACCTCTATTCCTTTGGTAATTCTTGGGAAGAATCATTTACTTCCTCAAGTTTTTCTTGTTGAAGTTGTAATTCATCTTGACTCTTTTCATCAAGCCTTGATTCCTTGATTTGCCTTTCTACCTCAACAATATCATCATCTAAATTCTTTGAAGAAATCACATTAGTTTCATCAAATTCAACATGCATAGATTCTTCAATAGTAAGAGTCTTTTTGTTAAAAACTCTATATGCTTTACTATGGTTGGAATAGCCAACAAAAATTCTAACATCGGCTTTTGCATCAAATTTTCCAAGGTTATCCTTGGTGTTTAAAATAAAACATTTACATCCAAAAACTTTAAGAAATCCAATGTTGGGTTTTCTTCCTTTCCAAAGTTCATAAGGAGTTTTCTTTATTAAAGCTCTAAGATGGACTCTATTGATTATAAAGCATGTGGTATTAACGGCTTCAGCCTACAAATATTTTGACAAATTATTTTCAAGTAACATGGTCCTAGCCATTTCTTGGATAGTCCTATTTTTCCTCTCAACAACACCATTTTGTTGTGGAGTTTTAGGTACGGAAAAATTATATATGTTCAAAACCATTTTCATCACAAAGATTTTCAAATGCAACATTGTCTACTTCACCACCATGATCACTCCTAATGGACACAATAGAATATCCTTTTTGATTTTGGACTCTTTTTGCAAATTTTGAAAAAGCTTGTATGGCCTCATTTTTAGTTTTCAAGAATAATACCCAAGTGAATCTTGAATAATCATCCACAATAACAAAAACATAATACTTTCCACCAAGGCTTTGAGTTCTTGATGGTCCAAATAAATCCAAATGAAGTAATTGTAGAGGTTTATTTGTTGAAATAAATTTCTTTTGTTTAAAAGAAGTTCTCACTTGTTTTCCAAATTGACAAGCATCACAAATCTTATCCTTTTCAAATTTTATTTTTGGAAGACCATCAACTAAATCATTTTTAGAAATTTTTTGAAATTGTGTCCATGCTAGCATGACCTAACCTTCTATGCCATAACCAAGCATCATGATTAACAATGAAACAATTTTTCACATGATCATCAATATCAATTGTATAAATATTACCACATCTATTACCAATAAATAATATCTTATTGTTACTAACATCCTTAATGACACATCTATTAGGTTCAAAAGCAACAAAATATCCCTTATCACACAATTGACTAATGCTAATCAAATCATATTTTAAACCATTAACAAGTAAAACATTTTCAATAATAGGTGAATAAGGGTTATCAATATCACCATGTCCGATTACCCTTCCTTTGGCATTATCACTGAAGGTCACATATCCTCCTTTCTTGATGATTAATCTTGAGAACTTGGAGGCATCTCCGGTTATATGCCTTGAGCATCCACTATCTAAGTACCACTTGTGTTTGACACTCCTTTGTTTCTACAATCAACATTCAAAGAGAGACTTTTTGGTACCCAAATGTTCTTGGGTCCTTGGGGGTTAGCTATTGTACTTTTTGGAACCCATATTTGTTTCAAATTAGAATTTTTCTTAATATAGCAAGAATACACTTTGTGTCTTTTACTTCCACAATAAGTACATGAATGATTAGGATTATTCCTAGAAGATGCATGAACAA
This sequence comes from Boswellia sacra, assembly GCA_013180625.2. Taxonomy (NCBI): domain Eukaryota; kingdom Viridiplantae; phylum Streptophyta; class Magnoliopsida; order Sapindales; family Burseraceae; genus Boswellia; species Boswellia sacra. Next base: position 105,888 of record SNVD02005083.1, read on the forward strand.
AATAGTTTTTAAAATACTTTTGATTTTTATGAGTTTTATATCGTAACCCTCTTTTATCAAAAACGCACCTTTGGTTTTGTAACATAGAATTCAAATTTTTTGTGCTTTTTGTAAAACTATCAACAATATTTCTTAAGTCATTATTTTCCTTTTTCAAAATAACATTTTCTTTCTCTAATTTATCAAAATCCTTTTGTTTTAAAATCTCATTTTCAGTTTTAAAAAAAATGTATTTGACTTTCCAAACTTTCAAAATCTTTTTGGTTTAAAATTTCATTTTCATTTTCTAAAGCTTCATTTATTTCCACCAACTCTTCTAATTGAGATAACATGATTTTTGACTTATTTTTGAAAGCATTGATTTTTGAATTTTGCTTATCAACTTGCACATGTAAATTTTGGAATGCTTCAATTAATTCATCATATGAAAGTTTAGGATCATAGTTTAGAATACTTATCTCATCTTCTCTTAAAGCCATGAAGCACATGTTTGCCACTCTGCCATCTTTTGCATTCTCCTTCAAGGTGATTTCATGAATCATGAGAGAAGCCATAAGTTCTTCTAATGGTAGTTTGGTGAGATTCTTTGCTTCTTGAATTGCCGTCACTTTTGGCTCCCAAGATTTTGGTAGACACCTAAGAATCTTTCTCACCATTTCAACATTAGAATAAGATTTACCAAGAGATTTCAAACCATTGACAATATTTGTAAATCTAGTAAACATTTCAGAAATTGATTCATCCGGTTTCATCTCAAAAAGCTTATAACTATGAACTAGCATACTAATTTTAGATTCTTTAACTTGACTAGTTCCTTCATGAGTTACTTCAAGTGTATGTCATATTTCTTGTGCTGTAGAACAAGTAGATATTCTATTAAACTCATTTCTATCTAGAGCACAATATAACACATTCATAGCTTTAGCATTCAAACTCAATTTCTTTTTATCATCTTCACTAAACTCTTTAGGTTCTTTAAGCATGCTTTCTCCATTTTCAATTTTGGTAGGAACAAAAGGTCCTTCCAAAATAATAGACCATAAATCATAATCAAAAGATTGCAAGAAAATACTCATTCTAGTTTTCCAATAAAAGTAATCACTTCCATTGAAAAATAGAGGTCTAGAGATAAGCCCCTCAACATGTGAAGTTGGATTAAAAGTTTCCATAGCTCAAAATCGATTAAGATTTAAAAAAATGAGCAACCTTGCTCGGATACCACTTGTTGACCCAGGTATGGCAACCCAAGAGGGGGGGGTGAATTGGGTTTTTATTTATAAAAACGGATTTAGAAAACTTTTCTTGAAAGATCAAAATTATTTAACTCTTTCTTTGAGAATAAAGATGAAAAAGATGAAAATAGAATGCAACCAAGAGAATAGAAATAAAGAACAATCACAAGTGCAAGTTAATGTAAAGAGGAAAGGGATAGAGAGAGTGCAAACTCAATTTACGTTGTTCGGCAAACCTTGTCTACGTCCACGGGCTCCTAGCTCCACAAGCTAGGCTTTCCACTAAGTTGTAGAATTCTTTACAACTTGCTTGATGAACAACCTCACCAAGACTTTTTCTTCCAACCCTTGATAACACCACACCAAGAGTTCTTCTTGATGAACAACCTCACCAAGGCAACTTTCTTCAACTCTTGATAACACCACACCAAGAGTTCTTCTTGATGAACAACCTCACCAAGGCAACTTTCTTCAACCCTTGATAACACCACACCAAGAGTTCTTCTTGATGAATAACCTCACCAAGGAAAGAGTTCTCCCTCTTACCACAATACACGAACAAAGAAAATTTTTACAACAAAAGTACAACTCTCTTCAAAGAGTAGATAATGAATATAAACTCTCTCTAAACTTGATATTTCTCTTATTTGTGGCTTGATAGATTCTTCTCTTCTTCTACTTGAATGCATGGGAGAAGGGCTCCTTTTATAGGCAAATGGGCTGAACTTAATCAAGTGAAGACACCAACTCCAAATTTTCTACCCATCATAAAAACCGTAATTTTTTCTGCCATTTTTGTTAATGTTCCATTTGAAATTTGAAAATATAAAAAACATAAAAGATTTTCACAATTGAATAATCTTTCCAACTCATCAAGAACCAAGTCATTTGGATATCTGTAGCTCAAGATATGGCCAAAACACCATTTGGTGCTCATGTGACTTGATTTTTCTTTCTTGTGTCAGTCCACTGAATTTCATGTGTATTATGTCAGCCTTCCATTTGAAATTTGAATTTCTTCAAAGAATATGAAATGTGTTCCATTTAATTATCTTTCCAATGCTATAAGAATCAAGTCATTTGGATATCTGTAACTCAAGATATGGACAAAATATCATTCGGTGCTCATATGAGTTGATTTTTCTTCTCTGTGTCAGTCCACCGAAATGCATGTCAATTATGTCAGCCATTCATTTGAAATTTGAATTTCTCCAAAACATATGAAATGTGCCTCATTAAGTCCTATTTCCAATGCCACAAGAATCAAGTCATTTTGATAATTCTATCTCAAGATACGTCCAAAAGAGTATTCGGTGCGCATTTTAGCTGCTTCCATTTGTCTTTCAACTTGCATGATGGTTTAGACAACCTTGCACTTGAAATTTGAATTTCTTTAAAACATATAAAATGTTATAAATTAAGTAAGATTTCCAAAGGATTAAGAATCACATCATTTGGATATCTATAGAGATATATATGACCAATTGATTGAACATTGCTCATGTGTCACATTCCTTGAGTCAAACTTTGTTCTTAAACTTTAGTGCCTTTAAAATGTAGTCTTCTCCTTAGCTTCAGCATTTCATTTTAATAAGCCTCTTCTTGATTTTACAATTATTTCAATGATCTTACTCTTGCACATAAATAAACATGTTAGTAAATCTCAATTAATCAATGTGTATTGTTATCATCAAAATTATCATGTAGCCTTAGGGCTAACACTGACAACTCAGATTTAAACAAAAGTTCAATTCAAAATAATGAAGAGAGAAAAGATCCACCCACATGGATTCAGAAGGCACATCCAACAAATTCTATCATTGGAACACCAAATGGCATGATGAAGACTCGGAGCAAGATAAGAAATCAGATAAGGTTTGCATGTTATGTTTCTTTAGTTGAGCCAAAGAATGTGAAAGAAGCCTTAAAAGAAGTAGTGTGGATTCAAGCTATGCAAGATGAACTTAATCAGTTTAAGAGAAATGAATGTGGGAATTAGTTCCTAGGCCAAGTGGTGCAAATGTCATTGGAACTAAATGGATTTTCAAAAATAAAACTGATGAAAGTAGACAAGTAGTTAGAAATAAAGCTAGGCTAGTTACACAAGGTTACACACAAGTTGAAGGCATACACTTTGATGAAACCTTTGCACCAGTAGCTAAACTTGAGTCAATCAGATTGCTACTTGCAATTGCTTGTTTACTTGATTTTAAGTTGTACCAAGTGGATGTTAAAACTGCATTTTTAAATGGCAATCTCAATAAAGAAGCTTTTGTTGAACAGCCTAAAGGATTTGAAGACCCTAAACATCCAGATTTTGTGTACAAATTGTACAAAGCTTTATATGGTTTGAAACAAGCTCTTAGAGCTTGGTATGAAAGGTTGACTAATTTTTTAATCAACAGAGGTTATAAAAGAGGCAGCAATGATAAAACATTGTTTATCAAACATGCATCAAAATATTTTATTGTTGCTCAAATATATATTGATGACATTGTTTTCGGATCAACTAACAAAAACAAAATTAATGAGTTTGTTAAGTTGATGCAAGAAGAGTTTGAGATAAGCATGGTAGGAGAATTAAATTTCTTTCTTGGATTACAGGTTAAGCAAATGAATGATGGGATATTCATATCTCAATCAAAATATGACAAAAATCTAGTAAAGAAATTTGGACTTGAGAGTGCAAAACGAATGAAAACTCCTATCAGTACTAATCTAAAATTTTCAAAAAATAATACAGTGAAAGAAGTTGGTGCAAGCTTATACCGAAGCATTATTGGCAGCCTACTTTACCTCACAGCAAGCAGACCAAATTAGAGCTTTAGTGTAGAACTTTGTGCAAGGTTTCAAGCAAATCCCAAAGAATCACATCTTGCAGTAGCAAAGAGAATCATCAGGTATGTTCATGGAACATGTGATTATGGAATATGGTTTTCTAAAGATACAAATGATTGTCTTGTAGGGTTCAGTGATGCAGATGGGCAGGAAATGCAGATGATCGAAAAAGCACTTTGGGAGGTTGTTTTCATCTTGGTACTAACTTGGTTTCATGGCACAGCAAGAAACAGAATTCAATTTCTTTATCTACAGCTGAAGCTGAATACATAGCAGCAGGGAGTTGTTGTACATAACTGTTATGGATGAAGCAAATGTTGAGTGATTATGGTATTGAACAGAAGCCTATTACTGTGTTTTATGATAATACTAGTGCTATAAATATTTTCAAAAATCCTATTCAGCATTCTAGAACAAAACACATTGATATTAGATATCATTTTATAAGGGAACTAGTAGAATCTAAGGTGATACACATTGAACACATCTCCACAGATAAATAATTGGTTGACTTGTTCACTAAGGCATTGGACATAACAAGATTTGAAAATCTAAGAAAAGCCTTAGGTATATGTCAGTTATATGAATGAACACAATATTCTGTTATGTTATTCATATCTGTAGTATCATAAGTTTCCTTCTAAATTAGCATATGTTTTAGTTATGATATACAAATTGTGTGAATAATTAAATACTGGTTTAATAATGAAAATACAGAGAGGGCTACCAGTATATGATGTGTGAAAGCCATCCTTTGAGAGTAACTTCATTGTATCTAAGAAATATGGTGAGGTCACCAACTCAAATGGAAAAGGGCCACCTCTATACATGTGTGAAAGCTACTATATTATTTAGCAAATTTATATTGAGACTAACTTTTGTGTGTGTAAGAAGCATACTCAAGTTGTTTACTCAATATATTCAAAATAAAGCTTCAATGTGTGAATCTCTCAAACCCAAAATTATGCTTTTTAGAATGAGAAATATGATACTTCAGATATTCCTGTTATGATATGGATAACTGTGTTCTGTTACGTTTTTCATAATAATGTCCTGTGTGCTTATTCTCAAATTAAGTCACTTGTGTGTCCATGTGTCAAATTTTTGCTATGTCAGCATTATGGAATTAAGAGGGAGAAGTATCAATGGCGGGAATACTTTTTCTATTAGTATTCCTTATTTGAATTTAATTCAAATTTGAATTGAAGTGTTTTGAAGGGAGTTATTAAACAGTTTTTGGAAAGGAAAATAATAATTAATTCTTTGTTGAAAATCAAAAATTTACCAAAAATTCGGGCCAGTATATATTACAAATATTTCGTGGGCTTCTCCTGTTCATATAATCCCTCTTCCACAATTGCTTCCCTGTCTCACATCTCTCTGTTTTTATTTTAAAAAATTTTCTACAGTTTAGAAACCCTAGCTATGGCGTCTTCGAACTCAATAGCCAGTGACTCTTCTACAAGCAACTTCAGTCATGACAGTAGTAACAGTAGCCAGTCACCTCCTACGCAACACAGACAAGCAAAGACAGCAGTTGATCCAGCCATGAACGAGGACGAACAAATACCAGTAAAGAGAATGAAAGAGAAAATCAAGCCGAAATACAACAAATTTCTCACGGCTGCAATCAAACAGAAGTTTGACAAGATCACTTCACAAAGGAAGCTTCATTGAGAACAACCTGTGAAACTCTCGGACTTCAACTCCTATGGTGTCAGTTAGATGATTGAGTCCAGTTACTAGACTCGAATGGTATCAAATTTTCTTCCTCTTGTTCAAACTTTGATTCAGGAATTCTATGCTAACATTTCAAGCACTATTGATGATCCTAAGAGTGTTCATTATCATAGAGTCTACTGTCGGGGGAAGTTTGTGAAATTCTCCCCCAATGTCATAAACTCCTTTATGGACATTCCAATAGGAAGTATGCATTCTCTAGATGAAGAGTTTAACATGGAAGAAATAATTAAGGAAGTTACTGGTCGAACCGATATCAAGTGGAAACCCAGAGATGCTCTTGACCAGAAATTTCTTAGGAAGAAATATCGAGTGTTACACAAAATAGCCAGTTTAATTGGCTTCCTTCTACTCATCAAAATCAGATTAGGGAAGATAGAATGAAACTTTTTTTTTTGTTTAGGAACTAATAGACCAGTGAATTTTGGACTGTTAGCATATAGAACAATTGTTCAAATTGGTTCCTATCACTCGGACTACTACCTGCTTGTGTTCCCCTGTCTAATACAAGGCATCCTTGCTCAGAACCATGTTCCTATAAGTTCTACTGAACAAACCGAGATTCTTTCTAAGTCAATTACCAAGGGTTTCCTTCAGAGATTGCATGATCAAACTAATCTACCTGCACCTGAGCCTAAACCCATGAGAGTCAGGAAGAATCAATTGAAATTTGTTAAGGAAAAACTTGAATTAATCAATATTGCTTTGACATAAATTTTGTAGGATTTAAAGGATATTAAACATAAGCAATCTGTGCTGGAAAGTCAGTTTCTTGGACAGTTTCAGTCCACAACACCCCACACTATGGCATCTGAACCATAACCTGAACCTGTGGTACCAGAATCACCAGCTGCTGATATTCCTGAAACCACTGCACCGCCATCTGAGCACACAGCTCCAAGTCCATCAAGTCCAACTACACAGCCTACTGTTAAGAAAGACAAAACAGCAGCACAGAAGACAAAAGAAAAATCCATCAAGGCCTCTGTCAAGGGAAGTATCCGAAAGGGAAAGAAGAAACTAAAAATGGTGAAGAATTCATCTGGTTAGAAGAAGCAAAAATCAAAAAAATCTGCTCCCACTTTGCAAGATGAGTCTGATTCAGATGAACCAACAAAAACAGATTCCTGAATGAAACAGCCTTCACCATCTGCTGAGAAAGAATCCCTGGACATTCCTGCACCTGCAGCAGCTGAAGAAGAACCTCATCCACCATTACCCTCTCTGCCAGCACCTGAGTTACCAGTTCCATCTTCACAATCGCCTGCTCCAACTGCTGAAACAAGTGTAGAAAGAATTGAAAGAGAGATACGTAGAATAGTTGCTGAAGTTACAGCAACTTCCTCGGATACAACTGACATTCCTTCAGCACCAACTCCTTCTGCACAAACAGCACCAGTTGAAGCTCCAACAGAACAGGCTCCATCTGATCAGCCAACCTCTACTCCTAAACGCAGGGTTAAACATGTGGCTCGCAAGTCTATCAAACGCCCTAGCAGCACTTCATCACCACCTGTTTGAAAGTCTCCCAGACTTGGTTAGATTTTGGCTACTTATGCTGAAATCAAGAGGGAGAAGATCACATCAAGGGGGAGAATTTAACTTGGAGAATTTAACTTGGCTGTTGGGACTTTCTATTTACTGCTGAACTATTTTTATTTTGTTCTGAACTACTTGTGTTTGCTGTTATTTTTTTTGTTTTATTCTCTCAGCTTACTAATTTTGCTGTGTTACTTGTTTCTCAAAAGGAATAAGTAAGAAGTGAGGAGGAGAATGACTCTTTTATATGTTGTGTGCACATGCATGTCTTGCTGCATTATCTACATCAGTGCAGTGAATGAATGCTGTAGATGATTTTGAGTGCAGTTGTGTTTAACATACTTTTATTTGTTTTGCAGTCTATGTATGTACTAGTGACACTTCACTTAGTACTATGATCTGTCATATATCTCATGACACTGTGCTGTCATGTGATTCACAACAGCTTTCTGATTATTTATTTGCATGGGTTATTTGTCTGTCTTATGGTTCATGATAACCTTCAGTGATATCTAACTTATCATGCTGTCCTTAGAAACAGTTGAACTACTTTCATCACAAGTTGCCAAAAAGGGGGAGATTGTTGGTACTCACGTCAAACATGCGACATTCACATGTTCAAATTTTGGTTAACTTGTGGTAAAAGTAATTAAAGTGTTTTATTCTTATTTTGCTGTTTTTAGATAATTATTATAGGAGTATTTTGATAATTATCTCTCTTGATTAGGATAATATTTTTGTATCCTAATCAAAATAGGAAGATAGTTAATATATCCTTATTACTTTAGGAGATTAACTAAAAAGCATTTTCCTATTTTGTTTTATCCTAATCCTATTGTGATCTTGATTAAGATCCTTACAGGACTTTTAGGAAGATTGTATCAAGACCTCTCATTATATATTAATGAATAAAAAGTCGGCAGGAAGAAGGTAGTTGGGAGAGTCTTCTTACGCAAGAGAGAGAATCTTCTTACGCAAGGGAGAATTGTTGGTTGTTGATGAAGGCATTTCATGACTTTGTAAGAGACAAGCTTTAACGCAAAGGAATGTCTTTATATCTTTGATTTATTGAGTCTTTGTTGTCATGTATGAGAGTTAAAATCATACATGAGTTGTTGATAAAATCTGAGAGAGTTAGTAGACACTTAGGATAACTTGAGAGTTGAGTATTTATGTAATTCTGTCAGATATCGGGGGTTATGTATAACTTAACAGTGTGCTATTAAGTTATCTATGACAAAGAGTAAGCAGTGTCACTAGTGTTTACAATCTTTGCGAAGATTTTGTTTGTCAAAGATTAGGTTTGTGTGTGAGAGTGTCAGCACTGTAAAAGGTCCTAAAGATTATACAAATAAGAACATACTGAATTACAGCTCTATAGCTGTCCGTGGATGTAGATTTTTATAACAGAACCATGTAAAAATCCTCCTGTTTTGATTTATTTTACAGTTGACTGTGTTGTTATTTATAACTGCATACCTCCAGAACTTTCATTCTATTCTATTAAATTGAGTACTAAATAATAAAAAATCAAATTATATATAGAAATTCATTATTTGAAAATTGAAATTGATTCTAAATTGATTAATAAATACTAATAAATCAAATTATAGATCGAAGTTCATTATTTGAAATTGAATCAATTTTATTAACATAAATGCATTGCATATTTGGTAAACTTCAATCAAATTAGTTTTAATCAAAAGTATTTTATGTATATGTATATTTATATATATATGATATAAACTTATTCTTACCTATCTAAACTGATATAAAATATTTATTACAAATAATTAAAATATATATACAAGTTTTTATGCATTTAATTTGATTTTAATTTAGGTAATTCCTATATCACATAAATGATATCAATTAATGACTTAAAAATGTAGAAGAAACTAGTTTTCTTGATAAAATTACGATAATAATCCATTTTAGTAATAAATGATATATAGGAAGTATTAATTATAAAAATAATATATATACACACACACACACACATAAATATTGAAAACTCTATGAAATTTTCAGTGACAAAGGCGGGGACCTTTCTCCTTGGCCTCCTCCTGGCCTCGGGCTATGTAGAATTCCCTCATCCCTTTCCTTGAGAAAATTCCTTGGAATTCCAAGTAATTCCCTAACAAATGTGGGTCGATGATTCGGGTACCTGAACCTATCTAGTTACCTTTGCCAACAGTCTAGATAACTAGATATATAGTGTTCTCTATTTGGGATCATGTGTGTAACCGTAACTCGTGGAGAATTCCATTATATAAAGAGATAAATATAAGTGAATTAAGTCTTAATACTTGTATGCTATTAAGTCAATCATGTAACTTTCCTGTATGGAAATTTGGGGCTTCTATGACCAAGAATGTCACACCTTAGACTAACGTAATTTAAGGACATTTAGGCCATGTTTGTTTTCATTTTCATAAAATATTTTTTGAAATCACATATTTATCGATACATTTCAAATCAATATTAACCGTATATCATTTTCAAAATTACAAAAATAAATAAATCAACCTCATATTTTTTCTAATTTTTTCAAAGAAATACAAACACAAACGCACTTTTACTAATTTGCAGAAACATTGAGTTATTCTAAGACAATTGGACTTAGTTTTGCATGTGCAACTTTTTTTTTTTGGGGTTCATCTAGAGACAGAATAACATAGGTATATAGAAGAAATTCTTTTTAAAAAAATAAATAAAAGATTTTCCACAAATTTAGGTGTTGTAAACATATATTGGTAATTCTTTTTAGTTTTTGGTCTCTAACAATTAACATCTTTTTTAGGTTCTGGATTTATTAATCTTTAATGTTTGACAATAAAAAAATCTATCAATCTATTGAATTCTAATAATGATATCTAAATATTTTTAAAATGTGATTATTTTTAAATTCTCACTTAATTTTAGTCGATTTTCCTAATTGTTTTTTTTAAATTTCATGTTTGAATATTAGGAAGTTTCCTTCATTTGGGCACATAGGTTAAAGTAGTTCCGTGATCTGAAGGAAATTTAAGTCAAGTTGATTAACTAGAAGTCAATGTCCTTGTGCATGAACCATTATCAATTTGTTTATTTGCAACTCGTTAAAATGAGCTACAAAACCAATGGATTTTTTTTTTCTATATTGTTCACCAACTCCAAGTTACTATTTCTCTACTTCAGAATCTCAAGTGCATTTGACACCATTAGCTCATCGCCGCCTCTTAGTGATAGTAAGACCCTGGTTTCAAACGAGGGAACCTTTGAGCTTGGTTTCTTTAGTCTAGGTAGTTCCAAGAACTATTACTTAGGAATTTGGTAAGAGAAGATACCAGGGAAAACGGTTGTTTGGGTCATAAAACAGACTCAACCCTATCAATGATTCTTCTATCTTGGTGGTGATAAATAGCAGAGGCAATCTTGTTCTAATGAGCTAGAACGAAAGTGTTGTTTGGTCAACAAACATGAGTGAAGAAGTCCAGAGTCTAGCAGTAGCACAGCTTTTAGATTTGGGAAACTTTGTCCTAAGAGAAAAGCAAGATGGTAATTTGAGAAGTTATTTGTGGCAAAGCTTTGACTATCCATCTGATACATTGCTACTAGGAATGAAGTTGGGGTGGGACTTAAAACCTAAGATGACCTGTATCCTGAAGACTTTATAGGGAAAGTAGAACGAGATTTTCCTGAGATAGTTATATGGAAGAGTTTAACAAAATTTTACAGAACCGGTCCATGGAATGGCATTCGATTCAGTGGTTCGTCAACAAGGTCCAACAAGGTTAATCAGATGGAAAATCTAAAATCCTAGATCTCAAATTTGTAATTAGTCATAACTTAATTATTATAGTGCATACGTATATATGGTTTGGGTGTGTGTATCTATAAGCGCCTTGATGACAAATTTTAAAATATTGTAGGGCCTATTTGAAAGACTTTAGAAGTTGAGGCCCTAAATTAGGAAGGTGTATATGAGTATATATAAGGGCAGGGGTTGAGACATTTCAAGAGAATTCATTATCTTCCTTCGCTACAACAATTCCAGCCCACTTCTTTTTTCTTTGAGAATTGAAGGATAAAGAAGAAGAAGCCAAGCAGAAGAGGCAGAATTCCGTCCTTTCTCCAATTTCTAGTACTTGGGCATGAATTTTGATTGTAAATTGTCGTAGTATAGTGTTGTTTATGGAAGCTCTATGTCAGGTATGTTATGAGAAGTTGCTGAAATTCATGATTTATGAGAATTCGTGAAAGATTTAAAAGGATTGGACGATGATAGAAGGTTAGAATTGATGCTTGAACTCAAATATGTAGGGTCTTTTTTGCTGAGCAGCCCTTGATCCGAAAATTCCTAGAAATTATAGGGTTAAAATTTGGCTCTAGAATCTTTATATGTGAAACATGGACCTATTCAAGATCATACAGAGTTTTGAATCACTTAAAAATTTGACCTATACAACTTTTAATGGATTGTTGAATCTGCTAAAACGAATTTGGATTTCCACTGTTTTAGAATAGAGCATAAGGAATGAACTTCATATTGAGGGACTTATTCTTCAAAAAAATACTTGCTTTTTGGTATGTGAGATCTTGAATATGTTTCCTTTTAAATTACAGATTTGAATAATTTTTTAAGCCTTGTATGAATTATTGTGATTTTTCAAAGTTGGGCTCATGAAACTGAGAATTTTAATTTATAAAACATAGCAGGCAATATATTTTTTTTTATTGACCTAAGCTCATTGAAACGTTGTGCTTTTTGGTGAGATCATTTTTAGATGTGTCTTTTGTTACTCTGTAAATTTTTGTAAAGGTTTGATTTTTGTTGGAGTTTATATGAATTTTCAAAACTGGACTGCTAAGTGGGAGAGGCCATTAGGCAGGAAGTTAGAGTGCCAAGTTAAGTGTTTTCCAAAGGCATACACTTCCATTTTGTCCCAATATATTGTTTGGCATATGTGATAAATGTGTACATGTGATCTGCAAAGTTGTCGTAGTATTTTGGGATAGGCATTAACTTCCTAAAAATCATCCACTTGCATGTATGTATAGTCGAGTCAGTAAAGGGATTTGTTATCCGCTGTTAAACCATGATATTCAAAAGAACTTTGTTATGGTTTCTAGGTGAAATTAAGGACTTGGCAACAAAAATTCAAACAGGTAAGTAAGCTAAACCAAATTCTGAGGGCATAACGGATCAAATGTTTGTTTACGAAATGTGTTATTCCATGTGGTTATGAGAATACCATTACAATGCTTGATTGGGACATTAAGTTTGTGATGGGATGGAAAGCTTGAATTGTAAGCTTGCACTTATGAATTGATTGTGCGAAGGCATTGAAAAATGCTTATTACTTTGCTATGTGAATGGTGCCTACGGTTTTGATTGTGATAGTATGAAATGATGGCCTTTTTTGATTTTGATGACATGAAATTGTCCACAAGAATTTGATTGTGATGGCATTCAATTTATCCATGTGGTTTCATTCCTTCTCTTTTCGTTATTTTCTGCATGGTTTTTTTTTTCTTTTTCTTTTGAAACAAATTCTTTCTTTCTTTCGTTTTCTTTGTTGGAACCTGAACTTCAAGGCAAAGACTGTAGAAAACAAATTCATTCATTCATTCTTTTTCTTTGCTAGAACCTAAACTTCAAGGCTGGTTAGCTGTAGGTGAAGGTGCGTGAACGACCGATTAGGTGATGTTGATTAATTATGGTGAGGCCGTGAGGTGAAGGTGAGGCTAGGCATGAGGTGAAATCATGAATGATGGTGTGGAAAAATTATGGCTGCCGGTTGGCGAGTGTTGAAATGAAAACAGAGGCAAAAATTTTTAGTTTCAGGGTTTCATATTATTTCTTGCGTTAGGCATGGGCTGGGCTACTGGGCTTCAATTAAAATTTTAAATTTGGGTTGGAAATCCAATTTTATATTACTACATCCAGGTTGGACTTACAATTATAATACAATTTGACTGTCCTAATTGAAATAAGTTGTTCTATTTGACTCCTATTTTCTATCTTTTCAAGTCTCACTACCTAATTTACTCAATTAAAAATTTAAATCTTTATTTTTTTCTCACTAAACCCCAATTGATTCCCAAATTATCATTTTATTAAATGTTGTTCAAGTTTAGCCCATGCGTCATGCTGCCTTGATGTATACTCTCACTTTTCAGTCGATAAGTCGTGAAAAAAAGTTTTTCCTCTCTGCTTTACAAAATGTTAACACACAAAACCCCTTTACTTGCGGTACATGGGAACTGAAAATCAATTAGTTTCAATTCCTGTATTATTATTTAAATGTATGGTTGACAGGTTGAACATGTGAAACACAGTATAACCCATTAAAGATTAAATTATAATAAAGTTTATGATTTGTGAAATTTCAGTCCATGAAGGGTTTTAGAGAAAACAAATCACATAGAAACAACGTGCAAAGACTTGAACCCACTCGCATATTCATCCAACCTCACTCGTGGAAGCATGCTAAGAAGAGTAGTCATAATGAGTAGTTCTTTTAAATTTCAATCAAAATGCTTGCTGTTAAAGCATTTGAAAACAATGATGCTTAGTATTTGATGATAAGTTATCAAAAACCATGACGGCTCGTACCATAAAATTATTTTAAACTTATAATTGCTTTGTAAATATTTGTATATTTGTTTGAAATAATTTTTCTTTCGAATTATTTGTGAAAATTGAAACATCAGAATGTGTTAGAATTTCTTTTTGTCATTTTTAGTAATCATAAAAATGTCAAAAAATATAAAGATAAAAATGAGAGTTGAAGAGTTAAAAATTGAGGACAGAATAAAACTACTCAATTGAAATTAGAGTGGTTCTATCCACCCCCACTTTTAAGCTCACTAGGCTACTTTTTTTAATTTTTTATTATTTAACTGTTTTACCCTTAAATAAAATTTTAAAAAGATAAAACTTTTAAACAAATAATATAAACTGTTAATTTTCTTAAATGCTTTAATCTCTAATTTGTTTTATATACTTTTAATCTTGAACATCAAATTTTTTTTCATTGAAATATATTTATGATTCATTTGATAAATGTATATTATTCTATAAGTCATAAAGAAAGAACCTGTATTTTCATGAGAAGAGTATAACGATGAACAGTAAAATAAAGCAAAGTTTTCTCTTTTTTTTTTTTTTTTTAAATCTTAATCTGGATTCATGGGCCTTCGAATAAGATTGCCAGATCCGGATCTATAAGAAAATATAAAGCAACACAACATATCATTACCAGAGAAATACAAACTAGAAATCCCAACCAAGACTATACAAAGTTACAAATGACTGATTAGCAAAAAACTTCCTCACATGACCTGGTTTCGGCATCAATTTCTTTCCTTTCCTCAATTAATTTCTTCTCCATGTCTTCAATTAATAGAATCGAAATAGAAGTTGAGAGAAAACTTCCCCAACATGGCCTGCTTTTAGTAATTAGTTCAAGTTTCATAGAATTATTTGGTAAATCAAAAACAATAAATATTTAATTTGAGCTAAGTGTTATCAAGACATATCATTTTAAGTTATTTATCATGCAAGAGTAATTAAACTTAATTAGAGATTGAAGAAGAAGAAGGGTAATCTAGGGACTAAGTGGGGTTTACTGAGAATATAATATCAATTTAAATTTTTAATAGGGTTAACTAGGAAATAGGGTTTGAAGAGTGAAAAAATAGAGGTCGAGTAGAACAACTCTTAAAATTAATATGCATGCCAAGCTAGGGGGCACGATTCTGACCCCGACCACTCCTCGGTATTCTCCTCCCCGTCCTTGACGTTAATCCTTAGAATTCCAAGCAATTCCCCATGTGTCGTTGGACTGGAGATTTAGGTACCTGACCCTGCTCGGTATGTTTGCCATCCTTATGTATATATACAACATAAACTTATTCTTACCCACCTAAAATGATATAAAATACTTATTACCAATAATCCAAATATATATAAAAGAGGACAATTTCAAAAAATACTATCAATTTTTTTTTTAATTTCAAGTGAAAAAAATACTATACCTTTTTATCAATCACATCCTTAAACTTGTATTAAAATCTCACCTAACGTTTTCAGTTACTTAAATCACTTGCCATCAAGGGTAATTATGTCATTCTACAAACAGACGTGAAACTGCGCAAAACAGTAAAAGAATAACCGGCATTCCTTGCAAAGAGCAAAAGAGCCGCGAAAGCCCAAACAAATCGAAAAGACGACCAAAAAAACCAAACCTCTTACTCACTGCTCGCATTACGACTCATTTCTCTTCTCTCACTATTCCTCTTGCTTCACTCCACTCCCTTCCTCCGCTTCTCCCCTCCACCTCGACCACCACCACCACTCTCTGTTACTCCTCCCCCCCGGACTCCCCCCTCCACCTGTCCTCCTTCGAGTTCCACCTCCTCCAATCCCACCACCCTCCCCGACCTCCGCGCCACCGCCCACTTCCTCTCGCTTCTCCACAGATTTCGGCGCCGCCCTTCGCTTCAGCTCCCTCCACCTCCCCACCACCTCGTCTCTGCGCCCTCTTAACCAACTGTGACATATTCATGTCTCCGGAGCACCTGGATGTCGTCTCAAAGAGCCAGATCTTCATGACTGTTCAATTTTTTGCGTTGATATGGTTATGTGGGTAGGCCCAGCAGTATGCTCCAAAATCCAACCTCTTGGGTTGCAATCTCCAGTTTTTGATGGGTTCTCTGCTCACATTGATCCATCTGACTGTAAGGTTCATGAATCAAGATCCTAACTTGTAAACTTACTTTTCTATTTACAGTACATTTCTCCAAATGCTTGTTACCAGTTCTTGCCTTGGTTTCCCAGCCGCATTTGATGTCCTTTCCAGACCAAGAACCTGAGATGAGAATCTTTCCTCACGTTTTCAGTGTTGCTGAAACTCCAGTAAAAGTAATTGTCCGTAACTTATAATTTCACCAACTGTTTATTGTTGAATGAACTGGAAGTTGAAGGGGTTAATGCTCAACAACCTTTTTATATAGCTTATGGGACTTTGGTAATTTTCATACTAGGGTTTCTCTTGTTTGATTCCAGCTGTACAGAAGTATGGAAAAAGAGGGATATAATTGTTTTTTTATTTTCTTATTAGTGATTTAATTAAAGGAAGATGTTAGGAGATGATTTTATTTAACATTTAGGATATGAGTATATAACTATTTTTTATTTAAAATTAAGTCAAAATATAAGAATACTTTTTAAAATTATTCCTATATAAAAGTTTTATATGCAATTAGTTTAATTTTAATTTAGGTAACTATATCATATAAATGATATTAATTAATTTTTTTGTCCATAATTAAATGTATGACTATTAAAAATGTAAAAGAAACCAATAGTTCTCTTGATAAGATTATGATAATAATCTATTTTAGTACGAGATTATATAGAAAATATTGATTATAGAAAGGATATAATTTTTTTTATAAATTCTGCAAAATTTTTTGGGACCAAGTGGGGACCTTTCTCCGTAGCCTCGGCTCGGCCTCGAGCTAGGTAGAATTTCCTCATCCCTGTCTCTGATGATTTTCGGTGAAATTTCGAGTAATTCCTGACAAATTCGGGCCAAGGATTTGGGTATCTGGCCCCGTCTAGGTAACTTAGCCAACCCGATAAATAACTGGCATGTGGTGTTCTCTATTTGGGCTCCCATGACTATGACTAGTGGAGAATTCTCTTATATAAAGAGCCAAATATGAGTGAATTAAGTCTTAATACTCTTAATACTCTTAATACTTATATGCTATTATCCAGTCACTTTCTCATGTGGAAATTTGGAGCTTGTATGATTAAGTATGTCATGCCCTAGACTAACGTAATTTAAGGACATTTAGGCTATGTTTGTTTTCATTTTCACAAAATATCTATTTTGAAAACGCATATTTTTTTTTTTAAAAGAAAGTACAAAACACAAAAACAAACACACTTTTACTAATGTTACACAACATGCTATTATTCTAGGACAACTGAACTAAGTTGTGCGTGCGTTTTTTTTTTTTTTTTTTGTTTCATCTAAATACGGAGTAATATAGGTGTAATTTAAAAAATTATTAAAGTTAGAATAAGTTCTTTTTTAAAAAAAAAGTAAAAAAGTTTTCAAAAAATTTAGATGTTGCAAACTTAAATTGGTATTCTTTTTAGTTTTTGGTCTCTAATGTTTAACATCTCCAATTATAAGCCTTTAAAGGTTAACAATAAAATAATCTATCAATCTAATGAATTCTAATAATGACAGCTAAATTATTTTAAAATGCGATTACTTTTAAATTGTCGCTTAATTTTTGTCGATTTTCCTAATATTTGAAAATTTTAATGTTTGAATATCAGGAAGTGTCCTTCATTTGGGCACATAGGTTAAAGCAGTTCGTGCTCTGGACTCTGGAGCAAATGTAGGTAAAGGTCATTTGTTTTATAAGTCAAAGTCCTTGTACATGCACCATTATCAATTTGTTAATCTGCAACTTGTGTAAAAGAGCTACGACACCAATGGATTTTCTTTCTAGATTGTTCACCAGTTCCAAGTTACTGTTTCTCTACTTAAGGATTCTCAAGTGCATCTAACACCATTAGCTTATCGCAGTCTCTTAGTGATGGCAGGACCCTATTTTCAAACGAGGGAACCTTTGAGCTTGGTTTCTTTAGTCCAGTTAGTTCCAGGAATCGTTACTTGGGAATTTGGTCCAAGAAGATACTAGGTAAAACCGTTGTTTGGGTTGCAAACCGACTCAACCCCATCAATGATTCTTCTGGCTTGTTGGTGATAGACACCACATGCAATCTTGTTCTGATAAGCCAGAATGAGAGTGTTGTTTGGTCAGTAAACATGAGCGAATAAGTCTAGGTCCAGTGGTAGCACAACTTTTAGACTCAGGAAACTTTGTCCTGAGAGATAAACAAGATGCTAATTCGGGAGGTTATTTGTGGCAAAGCTTTGACTATCCATCCGATACATTGCTACCAGGAATGAAGATCGGATGGGACTTGAGAACTGGTCTTGAACGCCGTCTAACTGCAGGGAGGAGCCCAGATGACCCGTATCCCGGAAACTTTATATTGAGAGTAGAACGACAAGATGGTCCTGAGATAGTTATGTGGAAGGGGTTCAACAAAATTTCACAGAAGCGGTCCACGGAATGGCATTCGATTCAGTAGTTCGCCAACAAGGTCCAACAAGGTTTATCAGGAAAACTTTGTCTGCAATGAGGAGGAATTGTACTACACATATAACCTCACAGATAAATCAGTATCAGGAAGGTTTCTTATGAATGAAACCAACTCTCTAGGTCAAGCACTCACATGGAATGAAGATACTCAACTTTGGAAGTTATTTAATAATGTGCCAATAGATTACTGTGATATTCATGGTGTTTGTAGTGCCTATGGGTATTGTATCAGTAGTGAATTTCCAAATTGCCAATATTTAAAAGGATTCAAGCCAAAATCAGCAGAAGAAATTATCTGGTATCATGGGTATGATCGCAATAAGCCACTGAACTACTCGAGACAAGATGGCTTTATCAAATTTGTGGGTTGAAATTGCCAGATACTGCACATTCCTGGCTGAACAGAGGCATGGATATGAAGCAATGCAAGGAGAAATGCTTAGAAAACTCTTCTTATGTGGCATACACAAACTTAGATATTCGGGAAGGAGGCAAAGGCTGTATGATTTGGTTTGGTGATCTAATTGATATCAGACACGCAGCAGAAAGTGGACAGGATATATATATTCGAATGTCTGCTTCTGAGCTAGGTATTACCTTAATTTTGTTCATTTGACTAGTTTTTACAATCATTTTTTGGGTTTCACACTCCCAATGTTGTTAGATCAATAAGTCTATTTTTCTTTAATTTGTTCTTCGATTTGTTAACTTGGCCTATGTGGTCGCCAACATAACCCATTTCCTGGCTATAGGTCTTGCACATGTATTTTTGCTTTAATTTGACCATATTGACTTTGCTATATCATTATTTACTAATTCGGTTTTTATTATAATTTAATCGTGTGTTAAGGGAAGGAAGATGACTATAAAACGATGATAGTGCTCTTTGTTGTTATCACCACTTTGTGGTTACTGGCATGCTTATAGCGAGCTATTACATTTACAAAACCAGAACAAAGGCAGCAGGTAAAATTAATCTATTCGATCGTCTTACCAAATTTATGGTAATATGTTTGTATCATGCAAGTATTAGCCATTTACTTTTGGTCAATATCTCTGATGAGATTACTGTAACACCCAAAATTTTAGTAGAATTAATAATGAGGATATTAAAAATTGATTTGAATGAAATAAGAATATAATTTATTGGTGTAATTAATTAGAGTTATTGTTGATTTTATGAGAGAAAATCAAACTATTTGAAAGTTTTTGCAGTACGAATAATACAATTGAAAACAGTAATGTAAATCGGAACAAGATTTTTATGTGGTTCGGTTGTAACCAACCTACATCTATGGATAACAAGAGTTGCAATCTACTATGTTATATGTGTTTATACTCGATTCAGGACTCTTTACAGTGGTAGACACCCGCTCACTCACTAACCTAATATATGTAAACTTGATCAACCTTGATCACAACCATAGTTCGTCACACACTCTTCTGATACTGCTCTTTTTTTGTCACGACTATCTTAACTACACGCAGTTAAGAATAACATAACACCCGTAATTGGTACAGACACATGTGATTACTCAACTCCCTTAAGCTCACCCGATCTATAACAATTAAGCAAAGCCTAAAGCTTTACACAAGACATAAAAAACAAATAAAAGACGCACTCAAATTCGCTCTTGTTAGCTTTCTCTCAATTTGTCTTGAATGCGTTGAATGCCTTACTCCAAAAGCTATGAAGTATTTGATATCAATTGCAATCCTTATCATGATCCTATAGAATCTCAATAAAACTCATACGAAAAGTTTGGATAATAATCAAATATTATAGGAAGTGATGATTATACTCTCCTAGGTAAACTAGAATACTTTAATAATATCTTAATCTAATAAAAGATAATTAATGCAAATATAAAACTTCCTATTTTAACTAGGATACCAAATCCAAACTTCTTCCTATTCAACTACTTATTCTTAATTCACCTAGGATACCAAATTAAAACTTATCCTATTCTAATTAAAATTCTCCTAATACAAAATATCTTTATAAAATAGATGAGATTAGATAAATATCAACATTTAATATTTTTATCACATGATGACAAATTACTTATGTGCAATGCATATGCCATGTGTGCCACGTGTAAAACCAACAATCTCTCCTTTTGGCATCATGTGATAAAAACATCTAAATTTTTCGAAAAAAATGCATGAATACATGTAATGCAACTAAAATGAAACACAAAAACAAAGACTATAATGATAACCTAAAAAAAACAAAGAAACAACTAAATAACACTAGCAACATCTATACTTCTCCCCCATGTTTTTTGAACAAGTGCCAAAATATAAAAGAAAATCAAAATGACAAACAAAACTGCCTTGACTAAATGTTCACCTCTTCAAATTGTGCATAAATGTGAAAAATAAATTTAAAAACCAAAAAACTAATTAAATCAAGTACTCCTTCAACTGAGCAAACTCTCCCTTAAATCAATTTCGCTGACCTGAAACTTTTGACATGTCAAAATACACTTAAGAGAATCAAACTGAGTCAGACATAAAGCACTGATCGTAAGTTGTACGAACCATAACTGAACAATCGAATTTTACATAACAGAAATATCTAGACATCATATAATCCTTTTAGAAACCAAGCATGTGTCAGAGTTGTTGATAATTTTTCATTATTTTATTACTTAATCCAATTGAGTGGTCAACCTGATCATGCTTCTTACACATACAAAAGTTAATCTCAATATGAATTTTCAATGAATATAGTAGCTTTCACACATGTATAGAGGTAGCCCTTTTTTCATTTGAGTGGGTGACTTAAACATATTTCGAGGATACATTGAAGTTACTCTCAATGGATGGCTTCCACACATCATATACTGGTAGCCCTCTCTATATTTAACATGAAATTACCAGCAAAATTATACCAATAAAACAGCTTAAGCATACTTTAAATATAAATAGACTAATGATGCTACAGATATAAACAACATAACTAAACACTGTTATAATTCAAGTAACTAACAAGTGCCAATGTCCTTTCTCAGTTTTTCAAATCTCAATGCATCTTAGTGTTTATATGGACATGTCAACTATTTGATTCTTAGATGAAACATGCTCATTGCAGATAATGTTTGATTCAATAAGTTTCTAAACAACACTTTTTGTCATCACTTGTTTGACTGAAAATTTTCAAACACTTTTCATTTCCTATCATATGTTTAGAACAAGCACAATCATTATTTGAAGAAATATTAAGTGCAACAACTTTGTAGTGAGTTTCATGTTTCTTAACCTAAACCTCTCGTGTCTTATGTGACTATCTAAACTGACTTGCCTTTTTCTTTAAAAATTTTTGCAATTTATAGCACTTAGGTCTAATGTGACCTTTATCACCTCAAAAATAGCAAGTAGGAACAAATTTTCTTACATTTTCTGGATTTGAAATGAAAGAATTTATTGAGGAAGCAAAATCAGTCATATCTTTAAAGCTTGAGTTAGAAGTGTTACCCGAATTTGAAGCTTTAACAGACACTATTTTTTATGTTGAAGCGCCATTCTTTCCATCATATCCCAAACCATATTTGATGGAGTTATCACGGCCTAAACTCAGAATTTGATCAAGATTTGCTGAGCCTATCTTAAGCTGATTAATGTACTTGCTTGCCTCATCCAATTCTGTAATAATTTTTTGGATACATTCTGTCTTGTCTGTCACAGTAGCTTCCAGTTTTATGATTTTTTCATCAACAGATGTTATTTCACTCTTGAACACTTCTTGTTCATTTTGAAGAGTTTTGATTTGCATTTTCTGCATCTCCCACATCTCATAGAGTGCATTATGTGCCTCTTGAAGTTCTCCATAGTGTTCAGCATCCTTCACTCATCAATGTCTGATTTGTTCTGTTCTGTTATGTTAGACACAACATCTTCAAGCATGTTAGACACAACCGTTTGCTCTTTATTTGAAATAGTCCCATTGAATGCTAAAAAATTGATGGAGTCTTCTTCATCTGTTTCTGCGTCATCATCACTCTATGTTACACACAAACTCTTTTTCTTCTTGTAATTAGGACACTCAGATTGAATGTGCCCAAATCTCTTGCATTTATAACATTGAATTTGACCTTCTCTCAATCTTCTCTTGATTTTTCTTTGCATGCTCTTGAAAAAATTTTCTAACATTAAAGTTCTCTAAATTTTTCTTCTTAAGATTTTTCTTCATATATTTGACAAAATTCTTTGTCAAATGAGCAATTTCATCATCGGAGTTATCAAGATTTATGTCATGTTTTTCTCCTTTTTTTAAAGAAGTAATAAAGACAATACTCTTTTCCTTCTTTCTTGACTTTAAACCCATCTCATATGCTTGAAGCGACCTAATCAACTCATCAACTCGCAACGATTTTACATTATTGCTTTCTTCGATAGCTGTGACCTTAGGCTAAAATTTTTCTGATAAAGATCTAGTATCTTGCCAACAATTTTAGTCTCGGTATATTCCTCACCAAGCATATAAGTAGAAAAATCACTAATAATTTCTTCTTCATGCATAGCTAAGTTCTCAAATTTAGAAGTCAAAGTAAGCAACTTAGATTCTTTAACCCTTTGAGTACCTTCATTCTTTACCTCAATGATATCCCAAGCTTCTTTTGCTATGGTGCACTTTGAAATTAATCTAAACTGTTGAAGGTCGACAGCATGAAAAATAGCATTGATGCCTCTGGAGTTTCATCTAGCTAATCGATATTCAACTTCACTCCACTCATTATGTGGTTTCTCAATCTACTGCCCAGCGTTATTGGTTTTTGTTGGGGGTGTCCAGCCATGAAAAATGCTCATCCACTGATTGATTTGATGATAGCTCTCATCTTGACTTTCCAATAAGCATAGTTTCATTTTCAAGTAACGCTGGTTAAGTGACCGATCCTCCTATCCGAAATCCTTCCATTTCTACAAAAAAAAGTTTGATCTACACTAGTATGTAAGTGTACCTGCTCTGATACTAATTGAAAATTTTTGCAATGTATGGTTAATTATGAATAATATAACTGAAAACAGTAATGTAAATCAGAACATGATTTTTACGTAGTTTGGTTATAACCAACCTATATCCACTGGTAACAAGAGTTGCAATCTCTTATGTTGTATGTGTTTACACTTGAATTAGGACTCTTTACAGTGGTAGACACCCGCTCACTCACTAACCTAATATATGTAAACTTGATCAACCTCGATCACAACCATAGTCCTTCACATTCCCTTCTGATGCTTCTCTTTTTCTGTCACGACTATCTTAACTATACACAGTTAGGAATAACATAACACCCGTAACTGGTACAGACACATGTGATTACTTAACTCCCTTAAGCTCACACAATCTATAACAATTAACCAAAGCCTAAAGCTTTACACAAGACATAAAAACAAATAAAAGACACACTCGAACTTGCTCTTGCTAGCTCTCTCTCAATTTGTCTTGATTGCGATGAATGTCGTACTCTAAAAGCTAGGAAGATAGCTTTATATAGTATTTGATATCAATTACAATCCTTATCATGATCCTGTAGAATCTTAATAAAACTCATAAGAAAAGTTCGGATAATAATCAAATATTATAGGAAGTGATAATTATACTTTCCTAAATAAACTAGAATACTTAAATAATATCCTAATCCAAAAAGAGATAATTAATACAAATATAAAACTTCATATTTCAACTAGGATACCAAATTCGAACTTCTTCCTATTCAACTAGGATACCAAATTAAAACTTATCATATTCTAATTAAAATTCTCCTAATACAAAATATTTATATAAAATAGATGAGATTAGGAAAATATCAACATTTAATGTTTTTATCACATGATGACAAATTACTCATGTGCAATGCACATGCCATGTGTGCCACGTGTAGAACCAACACTATTAACTAGGGGAATTATTATTTGATTTTTGGATGTTGAAGCAATTAGGGGAATTTAATGATTAATTGAAAAGAATATTGACAGGTAGTATTAAGTGATTGAGTTTTATTTGGAAGTCAGTGAGTGCTTGGGAGTAATTGGAGAAATGATTAAGCTAATAGGAGAAGTAGAATATATTTATTTCCCTGATTAGACAATTGCTTATTCTTTTGTAAGGGACAAGTGTTTTGTCGTTGAATTTACATTGAGGCTCCCAAACATTAAACATCAAACTTTATCCAGAGAAAGAGGAAGCTTTCACAAAGTCTATAACTATATTTTCCTTTGAGACATAATTGCAGATAACTGGATCTTTGATTGAAAAGGAATTGTAATGAAGTTTATTTTCTATCACATAAGAATATCATCTACTAATCATTGTATATAAGGAGTTAAACTCAAGTTCAAATTGATACGTGTTTTGTGTTAAGATATTTGATCAATATTTTGATTGATTTAGAAGTGGTGTTGTAATAGGATTCGTAAGATAAGCAAAATAGGATTCATGTGTTATGTTTGGTTTGACAGAGTTATTTAAGTCAGCCTATTATTCAATAAATTTTTATTATTGATTGATTAATTTTTAAATTAGAGTTATTTAATCAACTAAATAAGATTTTGAATCCATGTCTTTCACCATAGAAAATATACATGTCACTAGTAGAAATTGGACATTTTACAACATTTAGAAAACGCTGTAAAACATCTATCACAGCGTTTTACCACGGGTTGTTATCGACGGAGCTATAAAAGCATTGTACTTAATTACAACATTTTACAACTGCTGTATACAAACGCTGTAATTGTGTACTATACAACGTTTATAAAACGCTATAAATATTGTATTACAACATTTAATAAACGCTGTAAAAGCCACTTCACAGCTCTTTAAGAAAGCTGTGCATGTTTGCTGGAGAATTTATCCATGTTGTTCACAGCACTTAATAATCGTTACGAAGGACTTTTGCAGCTTGTTAAAAACGTTGTAATGAGATATTGACAACATTTATAAAACGCTGTAAACAATGTGTGGTTTTTTTTTAAAATACAATTAAATGAAAATGCCACTCATTTCATTCAAATATTAATAACACACTCTAACTGCAATTCAATTATTAAGTTTAATCCAATACTCATCATCAATCAATTGCAAATATTTCATAAGCAAAGAACAAAACTTTTGAAATATCTTATGTCATAATAATAAACATCTTGGTTTAATATCAAGTACACATAAAAATATCATCTCAATTCAACTCAATATGATAACAAAATACCATAACCTATAGCATTTAACCATTAACTAAGCACCAACTAGCTAGTCTAACTTAACATAATTCTTTGGCCAAGCGATGGTGCTTCCTACTGCATCATTGAGGACATGAAATTCGGTTGTAGGACGATATAGAGGTGTATTCTCCACTAGTGCCACTATCACCCAAATTTTCCAATAGTCTGGTCCAAGAAACACATGATGTACCTGTGAATGTGGATCTATTGATGCAATTTTTCCTTCTCCCACTATAGCATCGATTCCCATCCAATCCAGCAATTTACATTGAGCATTCTCCAAGTTATTTGAGCCACAACCACCACCATTGGTCTTTTCCACCTTTTACAATCCAATAAGAAAATATAATTAGTCATATTTCAACTTCTCACGTGTTGTAAACAAACATAAACTATATTGTCAAAAGAAAACAACTTTAATCATAACTATAAGCCTGCACACAACTAACTTATTGAGAAACATGAAGAAATCATGAAGAAATGTAAATTAACTTGCTTAGGATTAATAACAAATTTATTAGAGTGATCCAGCCAAGACAAGGGTTACACTTTAGACAAGCATTGGGTAAATCATCTCTATAAATCTACTTAGTGTAAATAAATCTTGACTATTGCTATAAATCTACTTACTTAAGTAGAAACCAATAAACACATCTAGATGGGTAAATCATGATTCAAGCTAACCTGAATTCTCCATGAAAAATAGACACATTACAAACACATCTACATGGCTCAAGTGTCATTCAAACAAAATATTATCAAATGCATTATACTCATCATGAGGTTCTAATTAAGAATAGAAAAGTATTCAAGAATTCACCCAAATTTCGATTTCTTCTACCTTGTTCAACAGGTAAGTGATCAACTATCTTTTCTTTTCTTTATTATATTACTTTTTTTCATCATTACTTGGGTCCTACATTTGATTACATAGTGGCCAGGTTCATATTGTGACACCACAAAACACAATACTAGAATCCAACCAATAAAAAGCCTACAGCAGATTTTGGCATTCATGGACTGTGGCCTAATTACAATGACAGTTCCTATCCACCAAATTGTGATCCTCATAGCCCTTTCAACCCATCTAAGGTACTTGTGATTTCTAAGCATTCACCCTGTGTTATACATTTTGTTCAATCATATAAGACATCATGATTCTAGAATTAAAGCAGTATTCGAAAAGAGCCATTGGTAAAGGAAAAAAAAACAAAGAAGCAAAAATCTAGCAACGAAAAAGGAATTCAAATCTTAAACATTTTCAAAAATTATTCGTACAAATAGTTATGCATGGATGACAAACCCAAGCAACCTGTAGAGAGACAGAAACAATGATTCAAACAAGTCAATAAAGCAGTCCGCGAATCAGATAGCATATATTTGTCACAACTAATATTCAGGTGGATGAAACAACTAATAAATTAGATGAAACCTTAGGTGATACTCCTTTTTACAATATTATAAATCAGTTTTGGGATTATAATTAATGCAGAATCATAAAGTAAATAAATGTCATAATTACACTTACTTGTGGAGTGTCTTGTGTCCCATTGTTTACAAAATCTTGCATTGTATCTACTCCTTGGTCTTGAAAAGTATTTGGCAATCAGTAATAAGTACTCTTTACGACACGATATTTTAGAGAACAACATTATGATTCCAAAATTAAAATCTAAACTCCATTTAATACATCATTAACGCAATCACATCAAAAACTAACATAAATTACACTGACTACCTGACTATTGACCACATGTTTGATTAAAATGTTCTTAAGTTCATCATATTTGTTTTGAAGATCCATTAATTGATGCTGCATTCTTGTATTATTTCACTTGGTTAATGACTCTAAAGCCATTATTGCTGGTGTAGCTCCAAATCCACCTCCTAGCACTCTTCCTGGACGTTCTGGACCATATATATGGTTGATAGCATCTCCATTGATATTAGAACCATCACTTGATTGGGTTTTCCTAAATTCTTCAATTTTTTCCTAAATCAAATATGAAAAATTTAGTCCAAGTAGTCAGTAGTTTAGAGTAATCTATAGGAATATGAAAATAAATGTAAATAGAAAAAAGTTTTTTACCATTGATTCAGTAACCTCCTCACTGCTTGGTTTCCCATCTTTGTTAGAATAAGCACGAATCCACACATCGACTCTAGTTATTGATTTTTTAGGATTCTCTTGAGTCTACACTTGTAAGCATGATAAGTAATTAAAAAATAAGACAATCTGATTGAAAAAGTAATTGAACAATTTGATTGTAATTTAATAATAAATTTTACCATTTCATATCTTAGGCGAGCCATTCCTTTACGACTTGTCCGGTGCATTTTCTTTTGTTTTCCTCTCAAATATTGATAATGTGAACTCTTCGCCTAAATAAAGGTGAAAGTAAATTAGTTGGAATATATAAGAACTTATATTTTCTAAGTTTGGAAACTACATTATTTACCTGAAATTCTTTAGAAGTTCTTTGCTTAAGAAACTTGCCCCATTCTTTATCACGTTTGATATGCCAAGGCTTCAAGTCCTTCAATGCTGCAAGGTGGTCCTTCACATCTTTATCAAATAACAAGTTCCTAATTTTACGTGATAACTCTAATTTGTAAGTTCTCCACGTCTTGCCCATTGTCATTAACACCCATTGCCTATGACATTCCTCAAGAATGAAGTGTTGCTGTAAGAGGAAAAATGCAAGAAATTAGGACTTAGTAAGCATATATATAAACCATGTTACATCTACTTACTAAAATTGATGTCTTTACCTTTATGGCAATCCAAAGTCTCATTTTAAGATCATCATCTACGGCATGCCAGTTGTCATATGTTATAGGCACCATCTCTCTTACTAAACAACCAATGTAAGAAGACAATCTATTTGAATTTTTACCTACAACTTGCCCATATTCATTAAACTCTACCTCCATGGGTTTGCCATCAGGAGGAGCAACCCATTGAATCTTTGCATGACCTATTTTCTTCTTTTTTGTAGTGGAAGAAGGTTGTGTTCCAGAGTCAGAATTAGTATCCATAAAATCAATGTTTTCATGGTCTTCAATCTCATCTCGTAAGGCTCTACCTATAGCTGCCCGATCCTTTTTGGCCCTTTTCATTGCTTGTTTAGAAGACTATTTAATGACATTAAAACAATTTATATCAGCTCATAAAGTAAATAACAAACATTAATCAATGCACTTATGACAATAAAGTACTTAGACTTACTTCTCCTTGGTCTTTCGACATGATGTAAACAACTTTCTACCCCTCTACTCTTTTGGTATCCTGTGATAGGAAACAAGTTATGAAATAGAAATAATTGGCATAACAAAGTGTTAAAAAAATTGTCAATGAAACAACAAATACATTTATTATATACAAATATAACACATCTAATAAGAAAGCAACATCAACCATGCTAATTACACATATAGTCCATCACAATCCTCTCTTACATTATTATCATCTTCACTTATGTCTCTAGACAAGCTTAATATAGATGTATCTATTCCTGAAAAAGAAGTGAATATACTATCTTGATACATATCCATATCATGACACTTTCTTGAAGGGGCTTTTAATACAATGAAACAGGATGATGTATCAGTTTCCTTTGCATAAAAGACTTGTTTTGCTTGTGATGCCAAAATGAATGAATCTATGTCAAATTGACTTTGTCCTTCACGTAAATTAGCAATAGTGAACCCATCCTCTTTCCTCACATTGGTAGTGTTGGCCCAATCACATTTAAATAATGGTACTTTAAATGTGTAGTAATCAAGTACAATGATATCTTTGATAATTCCATAATAGAAGATCTTTTCAACCACTTGATTAGTATCTTTGACACTGGATCTGCATATGGTTTCTGCTTCAATGGAGACACCGCTATCTTGCATAGATTTTTCACCATCCTTTGTACGAAAACGAAGTCCATTGATAGTATATCTCGAGTATGACATTACTGTCCTTTTGGGTCCAAATGCAAGCCATTTCAATGTCTCACTGATCCCAGTTGCTTGACACTTTATCCGTTTAAGCCTCAATTATGTTAGAAACTTCAAGTTGATGCACACTCATACACACACATACATACATACATACATATATATATATATATATATATATATATATATATATATATATTATATCATACATATATTTGAAAAATTATATAACCTTCGATGATAGCCATGTACAAAATGTATCTTGGTGCTCCTTTTGTAGTAAAGCTTTGTTCCTTGGGTGACATAATCGTCTATCTAAAGATTTCAACTCCTGTATATGCATTCTATATAGAAAGAAATACAATGAGTGAACCAATTTATCATATAGTAATGCTTAACTACCAAATGTAAAGCATATTGCATTATACATACTCGAAATATGGTTCTACTTCAGCACTATTATATAGCACATAACGATGAGCACTTTCTAATTCTTGATCATCCAAAATAATTTGTTTTCCACCAGTAAGTGAACGCTCTTCATCATTTCCTTCGTGAACATGTTGGCACACTTTCATGTTTTCAGCACAAAACTTCATACACTCACCAGCTAAATAACAATTAGCTATGCATCCTTCAGGTCGTGCACGATTCCTAACATACCCTTTTAGTATCTTCATGAATATGAAAAATTAATATTACCCTGCTATTATAGATATAATGTGTATATATATATATATATATTGGACACAAAGTTAGTTGAAATTACCTTTCAAAAAGATACATCCAACGATATTGTACTAGACCATAACGTTGAGCTTCCCGTCCCAAATGAATACTCAAATGCACCATTACAT
Source organism: Boswellia sacra (assembly GCA_013180625.2). Taxonomy (NCBI): domain Eukaryota; kingdom Viridiplantae; phylum Streptophyta; class Magnoliopsida; order Sapindales; family Burseraceae; genus Boswellia; species Boswellia sacra. The sequence continues at coordinate 136,453 of SNVD02005083.1, forward strand.
CAAAAAATGAAGGAGGGAAAAACCTTTCTAACATACATATAGTTTCAGCAATATCATTTTCCATCTCTTCCAACCTGGTGCCATCAATCACTCTTTGGCATAATTCATTGAATAATGCACAGAGTTGAAATATTGTGACTCTTGGTTCTCTAGGTAAAAGCCCCCATATAGCTACTGGTAGCAATTGTTGCATCAAAATATGATAATCATGAGACTTCAAACCCATAATTTTACATTCATCTACTTGAGTACAATTGCCAATATTAGATCCATATCCATAGGGTAGCTTTAACTCAAAAAGTCTATTACAAAAGATTTTTTTTCCCTTTTGGATAGTGTGTGCATGGGTGGTGGTAAGTACACTCTTTTGCCCTTTTCCTTCGGATGCAAATCAGGTCTAATATTCATTGGTTGCAAATCTTTTCTAGAGTTTAGACCATCTTTAGACTTTCCCTTCAAATCTAACAATGTACTAACAATATTATCACAAATGTTCTTCTCAATGTGCATGACATCTAAGTTGTGATGTAATACTAAGCCTTGTAAAGCAATAAATTTTGGAGGTTAAATTATTGTTAGTCATAACCTTTTATTTAATTTGGCCTAAAAACAAAAACAATCTAATAATATATAGATGTATGTATATGTGAATTAACATACCTTCCAATATGGCAAGTTAAAGAATATTGACCTCTTTTTCCACATTTGAACCACATCTGACTTCTTCCTCTTTTTCTTCATCACATCTTTTCCCCAATCATTAACAAAATCTCTTACTTCATGGAAAATTTCATGGCCTGTTAATTGTTTAGGTCCTCCCCTAGTCTCTTCATTTCCATCAAAATAATTCTTTTTCTTACGTAACGGATGGTTGTGGTTAAGAAACCTTCTATGTCCCATATATGCAAATTTATGGCTATGGGGTAACCATTGAGAACATGTATCCACACCACATACAGGACAAGCAAATTTCCCTTTTGTGGTACAACCTGCTAGATTGCCATATGCGGGGAAGTCATTTATAGTCCACATTAAGATAGCTTTCAAATTAAATTTGGACTTAGAATAAGAGTCATATACTTCTACCCCATTTTCCCACAATTCCTTCAAGTCATCTATTAATGGCTCAAAGTATATGTCTATATCATTTCCAGGTTTCTTAGGACCCGAAATTAATAGAGTCAACATTAAATTCTCCTTCATCATACACAACCAAGGTGGAAGATTATAAGTCACTAAAATCACTAGCCAACAACTATACCTAGAGCTTAGATCACGAAAAGGATTAAAGCCATCTGTTGCAAGCCCAAGCCTTAGATTTCTTGCATCTGATACAAATTCAGGCCACTTTCTATCAATTGTTTGCCAGGCAGGAGAATCAACTGGATGTCGCATCTTGCCATCTACACTTGCATGAGTGGCATGCCAAGTTAGTTGTTGAGCTCTTTCTATTGACTTGAACATCCGTCTAAACCTTGGTATAATTGGAAAATAACGCAACACTTTCATAGGAATTCCTTGCATAACCTTTTTTGTGCGTTGGTTGATTTTCCACCTTGAAGTACCACATTTTGGGCAGGCATCTAGGTGCTCCTTATCTTTTATGAATAAACAACAGTCTTTTCCGCATGCATCTATCTTTTCATACCCAAGGTCAAATGTCTTTAGTAACTTCTTAGTTGAATATGTCGAATCAGGAAGAGTATTATTTGGAGGTAGCAAATATCGAATGATTTGTAATAATTCTGTAAAACCTTTATCAAATAAGCAATGTGAAGTCTTATGGTTAAACATAACTATAGTAGCTGAGATGGTTGAATGTTTTATAGAGCCTTAATATAAAGGAGCTTCTGCATCTTCCAACTTTTGATTGAAAACCTCATTTGGTTGATGATCTAGTTAATCAAAATCTCCATCATACGCATCTTTATACATCATATGTGTAGTTGAGATGTTATGATCTTCATGTAGTTCTTGCTCTTGCGGCTTCTCTCCGTGAAAAACCCAAGTGGTGTATGTCAGACTCATCCCCGATATGACCAAGTGCTCAAAAACTACATCAACATGTAGATGGCATAAATTTAGACATTTAACGCACGGGCAAGAGATATAATCACTATTTATTTGAGCTTGAACTGTATCGACAAATTTTTGAGCTCCCTTATGATACTCAGTAGAAGTTCTACATAGTTTTGTTAAAAAAAAGTCTAATATTAAACTACTATTAATTAAACTAGGCAAACTAGGTTTAATATTTCTTATAAGAAGAGGAAAGGGGGAGAAAACCTTGGAAAATAGACCCATGTTTTATCCATCCTTAGCTTTACTTGTTGATGTATAACCTGCCTAATATATGAGAAGCATAAAATCAATGCAACGCCAACATGTCAAATTTTAGATTCTTCCTATTTTCTTAAAATGCAATTTCTATAAAGAATTTATCCACATAGAACCCCCAAGATGCTAATATATATATATATATATATATGTTGCAAATAAATGCTTTATCATTTCTAAAATTAGGACAGGTTGTTTAGACATTTGATGTGACAACAACCAAACACTTCTAAAATTTTACTTTTGGTCTTAATTTTAAACTCAACCTATCATTACAAATTTGCTGGAAAAATTAAATTTTTAACTATATGGTTGGCTACTGTTACTATTGTTATTGTGTTTTAGATGGAAGTTCTAAACTTCTTGTCTTATGGTCTAGTTCAAAATTTACCTATTACCAACTCAAATATTCCAAATGGACGAACATTTAACAGTTGCAATTGTTTTGTAATTTGATATCAGAAACCATAGAGAATAACAATTAATCTTTGATAGACAACAAAAAGAACAACAACCAAAGCACCAATAACTACAGTAAGAGCAACAAAAAACAAAACAAGGCAACAGCAGATACAGGTACAACAAGTGGAGCAAAGTAATTTTCATGTGCCGACGATTTATGATATTATCATTGATCAAAAAATTTTAGAGAAAGTCCTTAAAGCTTCATACCTGTCAAGCTGGTTAGCTAAATCTTGGTCAACAGTCAACAATCAAAGCCTGGTCAAGCTGAAATATGAAATAAAGTATAAGAATGAAACTTAATGACACCTGAAAGAGATAAACATAGTAAATGATAATTATAAAAAAAAAAACAAAGCTCTATAGTGATAATATAAATCCTATGATCCTAAGAAATTATAAAGCTGGCATAATGTAACTTATAATAAAATCTTTCAATGTTTATTCTATATAGATATTCCGCCTTATTTAATTGGAAATTAAAATTGTTTCAAAACATTATAGGTATGGTTTTAATCATTGAATGACTAGTTAGAAAGTAAATTTGATGCAATAATTTTAGAGAATCAAGAGATCCCTACATAGCTAGCCTCTAGATTGTTGCAAATGTCATTTAAACTTTCAAACTAGAAAGTATGGTTTTAAACTTTCAATAAAATATCATTTAAACTTATTTTTTTATTAAAATAATAAAATATAAGAAAAAGTTAATGTACTAAATAGTTAAAATTACATATATATATATTCACATCATCACTTTCAAACTAGTTGATATAATCTTCAATGTTTAATTAAATAGAATCTCATTAGGGATTTTGTTTGATAACCATATTAAAAGGCCCAAAACATACTACAAGTGTAACATGTGCATGTTCTAAGGCCAAAATTGTAAGAAGAAGATGAGCAAGACTGGTGATGATTCAGTCAATTGTTCATTGTTGGGCTCATAAACATAGGCGGGTGTGGCTTATGATGCTAGCAGACAAGGTTTTAATTTTACTATTTCTTTTTAACGATCCTCACTGCTATCTTTAGTGAATGCAATCGACAGTAATATCGCCATCAACCATAAATTAATTTTAAAACTATCAACATGGGGGAGGTACCATGCATATTTGTAGTGCCCATCACTTTGTTCTGCGTTATGTTCAACAGCCCCACCTAATGCTAGAATCAAAAGCAAAAACCTAAAAGAAATGAACCCAAAAAAAAAAAGTAAGAGAAGAGCATTACAAAATTGGAAAACCTTGAATCAAAAATAGAAAAAGATAAAGCAAATAGTAAGAAAAGATCATCTTAAACAAAGAATAAATGCTTTCAGTTTTGTTACAGTGTACTATGTTAAAAAGCCAGTGCAGAGAATATCAGTCTGGCATTAACTCAACCAAGGTTTTGAAATTTTAAAAATTAAAGACATTAACTTAAAGTTAGTTAATCTAAATGATGGCTCAGGCATTGGAGCTGCCCTTCTTGCTTCCTCACACTCCAAGTATCTTGAATCCTGAAAATAGCTAGCGTTTTTGTTCAAAGTTCATTTTGAACTTTTGTCCACCTTATCTCCTAATCATTGGACCTTGTTTTTCATATTTTTCATGCTTGCATTTCCGATTTTACTAGTATAGGAGGTTGTTGCTTGACCTATTAAATTTTGGCTTGCAACATTTGTTATAGAGGTGGATAGAACCTCTTAAGCAGGATTGAAAGTGACAATGCTTTTGCGCTTCACCTGCAATATTTATTTCATTCTACTATTACCTATTCTTGTGACAGAATATCAATAAAACGGAAAATCATGTTTTCTTTGCTACATGTTATTTGTGAATGTTCTCCAAATTGTGGACTACTCTCTTTTTTGCATTCATTTATCCTACCTAGAATTGTTTGAATGCACAGATAAATGCCTTGTTAATATTGAAACAGACCTTGGAATATGTTTATACTTTTGTTGCAAAATGAACAACTGAAAGCATTTTAGGAGATGTTATAAATAATCCCAGTGTGCATGATGAAACCAGAAATGATGGCATCAACAAAATGATGGCATTAACTTAAAGTTAGTTAATCTAAAAGACAAACACACACACATACACAGACGATGAAAATCTGTTACCTAACTACGAAGAAATTAATCGAAGCAATTAATTATTAACCAACATACTTACTAGCCCCTTCATGAGTATTCTCATTCTCTATTACTTCCTTCCCCAACACTAACCAAAACAAAGCGAAGACCTAACCAGATCAGACCAGACCAGACTCAATAGAGTTTATTGTTAGAAAGGAACGGAACAGTAGTATGAACTGGAGAAGAATAAGGAAAGAAGACAATGATCAAAGAAGCTTTTTATATATACAATGATGCCAACAAAGTGCACAAAACATTTAAAACAAACGGGGTGGCAAGTGAAAACAACAGCCAAAGAAAGAAAAGCTAACTCTTTGCTTGTTCCATAAATACACACAACACACATCAAAGTTGGAATGTGCTTGGAATATCTATATCTTTTTTTTTAATCGTTTGATATTGAAAGTCTGATTAACAAAGCCCAGAAGATTGCCTTGGGTAAACACAAACTAGGATACAAGAAGTTTTCTACAATTTAGACCTAGTGGATGCTCTTGACGTTGGTGCTCTGTAGGCTTATATTACTGTCAAGTTTCAAAAGGATATTCTTTGTTCTGCATATCCATCTTAACTGGGAAGGCGTGTATGGGCTAATTTTTGTCTTCTTAGATTTTTGTACCTGAGGCTAGTTTATGTCTCGACTTTTGATTGCAATTAGACTTGTCATGGTTTGAACAGTTTAGTTTTGATTGTAGAATTATCACTTCTAAGATTATCTAGAGAAATAGTAAATAGAGAAATCAAAACCAACAAATTCAGTTAAGTAATATGTGTGTTTGCATCTCGTATGTGATTAAAATCAAGCAAACTACTTCTAAGCCTCAGTAACAATATCATCCATGCCCTACGGGCCTAAGATTCAACACATATATTTCCACAAAAACACCAAAAAGTAGATTTACTTTGAAAAACTGCATAATACGATTATGAAAACCCAGCTAGACAGTCTAAAATAATACAATGAAAATTTCATATTGAAAATAAAAAAATAAATAATTAAAAGAAACAGAGGACATACAATGATGGAAGAGGCACCAACTAGAGAATGAAGAAGACTTGACCTGTGAAATAGAGACAAGCCATGCAAGTGAAAATGAGCTGAAATGGAGTTCTTTTGAGTGACAACGAAATGCAAAGAAATTGAAAATGCAAACCAGTCGATTACAGAGTCTTGACCAGTGAAAATGCAAACCAGTCGATTACAGAGTCTTGACCAGACGATTACACACAAGTGAGTAGGTTAGAGATGGTGGAGTGGCATGAGTGAAGATGTTGGCATGAGTGAGTCGATTACAGAGTCTTGACTTCCCCAATTTTGTGACTGAGAGTGATTGAGAGGGATAAATGGTGGAAGGATTGAGAGGGATTGAGAGGGATTGAGAGGGATTAGGGCTGAAATCAGTGAAATGAAAGAGTATTGCAGGTAATTTTTTTAGGCAAACCCGCTAAAAAGAAACGTCATGAAATAATTTTTTTTTAATTTTTTTCCTAGCCAAAACGGAGCGTTTAAAGCTGCATACTTAACAAAAAAATTCACGGCAACTAATCAACGCTGCACAATAACATGCAATTGGATTGCCACCCAATTTTTAGGCAACCCGTGCACGAAAAATAAAAATATTTTATTTAATTTTTTTAAACCAAAATGTAGCATTTACTGTTGTAAACTTCAAAGAAATTCACAGCAATTAAAAAATGCTGTCAAATTATTTCTATTTTACTATACATAACACTTTATTAGCCACATGCTGTAATTACTGGGGATATGATGTTGGCTAATTTTCTTTTACATCATCTACAATAAAAATGCTGTAAATTAATGTTGTGAAAAGTAATATTTCTTGTAGTGTGTATATGTTCCCTCTGAGTTATATTTTCTAGATGAACTTTTACATCTCGATTAGAATAAAGGTTGGAATCAACTATTGTCCCATATTTACGCTCAATAATATCTATTATTTATAGTTGATCTTGTCTACTATTGCAGAAATGAACAGAGAAACTTTTCAAGAGAAAGAGGACCTAGAGCTACCATTTAAATGAACAGAGAAACTTTTCAAGAGACAGAGGACCTGGAGCTACCATTTTTTGAGTTAGCTACAATCGCTAATGCCACAAGTAACTTTTCCATCAAAAAGAAGCTTAGAGAAGGCAGCTTTGGACCTATATACAAAGTAAACTAGAAACAAGCTGACCGTATGAACAAATTCGTTACTTTACTAGGTTTAACATAACTCATTTCACACATACTTTCTCCAGGGAATACTAGTGAATGGACAAGAAATCACGGTGAAGAGGGTTTCAAAGATTTCTCGGCGGGGATTAAATGAGTTAAAAAATGAAGTTATACTGATTGCAAAACATCAACACTGAAATCTCATAAAGCTTTTTGGTTACTGCATTCAAGGAGAGGAAAAATTACTACTTTATGAGTTCATGCCCAACCAGAGCCTGGACTGCTTCATATTTGGTCTAGAACCATCTAACTTCCAAAGAATATCTCGTATAGCATACTCTATGTCTATTTGAACATTTGTTATCTTAATCAGCATAAGAATTTATTGTATTGAAAATTGAAGCAGGACATCATACTAACCTGATTATGATGCTTGCCAAATCAAACAAGAAGAAAGTTATTGCAAGCGTTTTCACATCATTTGCAGTATTTCACGGGGTCTTCTCTATCTTCATCAAGATTCTAGACTAAAGATTATACATAAAGATTTGACAACAAGTAATATATTACAACCCAAAAATTTCAGATTTTGGCTTGGCCAAAACTTTTGGTGGCGACAATATAGAAGGAAGCATAATAAGATTGGTTGGAACTTAGCAAGTATATGATATCTTGTCACACGTATAATTCATTTCTACTCAATTACGAAATTTCTCTTCCAAAAATTTCATGCAGTGGTTATATGGCACTAGAATATGCTATTGATGGGCTATTCTCCATCAAATCTGATGTCTTTAGCTATGGCATTTTAGTGCTAGAGATAGTAAGTGGAAAGAAATGTAGGGGGTTTTATCACACATATAACAGCCTTAACCTTATTGGACATGTAAGTAAGAAATATTCCTCGACTTTTCCACAAATTTTGCAGAATTTTTCACTGCCAAACATTATTTTAACTGAAACTAAAATGTGACAGGACTTTGATTTGTTTTAGGTATGGAAACTGTGGGATGAAGGCAAGTCTCTAGAACTGATCGATTCTGTTTGCCGAGAATCAAGAAATCTATCACAAGTTGTAAGTTGTCTCCATATTAGTCTCTTATGTGTGCAACAATATCTTAAGGATAGGCCAGGAACGTCATCTGTGGTTCTAATATTGGGTAGTGAGAATGTGTTGCCTAAGCCAAAACAACCTGGTTTCTGGACGAACAAGAATTCAGTTGAGCATGTTTCCTCATCAAGCAAGCCTAAGCTATCTTCGACAAATGAAATTACTTTCTCACTGTTGGATGGTCGATAGGGAATATTCTTAAATTTGTATTTCATGCTCCTTATATGTATCTTATGTTTCCACCTTACAACTTTTTTATTCCCAAGATTAGACAAGTCAAAGCAATGCCAAATAGACTACCAAATGAGATGTTGTTAGGTTAGTAATGATGATCTATATTACCATTGGTAGAGAAATTCCTAGAGCTCCCCTTAATCTGGAGTTCTATATGGCCATTTTGGAAAGTATTTGTAATTTTTTAAACTGTGGTAAGCACCCAATCTTCTATATTAGTGCAGAAATAAGAATTCTTATTTAACATGCAATTTCTATAGATTGACCATTCAAACTAGCTCTGTAAAGCTGAGAATGACTAATTAATTAATATCAAATCCGAATACATGTATGAACGCCAGGAATAGAGTATTGAACTTTAAATTAACAATCTTTACTTCTATATAGACATCTTGTTTTAGAGAGAATTTGACTTTAGGCACTAGTAAATATAGTCATAATTGGTTGTCTTTTTTCTCTGAATTCTTTTGTGCATTTGACAGCATCAATTTATTACAGACTATGAGTGACTCCAAGCACCAATGCAAATACTTTTTTCTCTTTTCCACGTAACATTGATAAAATTTCCCTTGGCTATGACCTTGTTGGTGTGTAGTCTTCTCTGATTCACGTCCTGTGACTGAAAATATTTATAATACTATACTTTTACTGCTAAAAATGCAACACCAAAATTTTTCATACTCTGCATACTATGTGCAAGTATGCCAAACATGTTACCCATTATGCAGAGATTTGTGGCTAGTTTGGAATTTTAAGATTCTTATAGTTTTTGTACTAGTCTATTAAATTTGAGCTCAATTAATATTTTGGCACTTTTTTGTTTTTTAATAACCATGGACTATCTAAACTGGTCAACTGGTGTTGGATATTTCCTTTATATATTAACATACATGTCAACTTTTTCAGCTATTAGTCGCAGTTGTTTAAGGTTCCGTTCTCTGAAGGGAATATAAAATATATGTTAAGAATCCTCCATGTTTAGGTGAATGACATATGCAGAAAATTCATTAATCACAGTATTCTTATGTAACTTGTTATAGAGAGCTAAAAGTTTAGGCAATGATGGATATTCTTTCTTTCTTGTTCACCAGTGTTAAGTTGTTTTCTTTTCTGAATTCTCTTATCCATTTGACACCATTAGTTTATCCCAGTCTTAGCGATGGTAAGACCTTAGTTTCCAAAGGCGGAACCTTTGAGCTTGGTGTCACACCCCGAACGCCAAAATCTTAAGTTCAACCAGAACATATATGCATGTAACTCAAAATATCAAAGTAATGATTAACAAAAACAATGATGGTGCAGCGGTCAGATGATTGCTAAGGGAACTCTATCATCATTATGCCAAAAATCCTCCAAACACTCTAAAATCCATCAGTCGCCTGAGGCACAGAACAGGCTAATGAGTATTAACTCAATAAGCAAGCTAAATGAATGCATTAACAATAGGCAAATAAGAAAGATCCAATTCAGAGCACAAATAATATTCACTACTTATCATGCAAGCAACAAATTTCTTGCTATAGAAGCCATAAAATAGTGTCCAAGTTATCGATATTGCGCCTCTGTGCAATCCCACTTGCATGCCTGCGCCAATTTTTTGTCTAGAAGGTTTAAGTCGGCAAAGGGTCGTGCTCCTACGCACCCCATATGGCACTCCTGCATAACATCTTTGTTTGCCTACCATAAGTGAGCCATTTTCTCTCTGCTCATGACCCTATGTCACATTCACACACCTTAAAACACTTTTAGAACATAACTTTAGAACATTACACTTTTACTCTTGGCGGGACTTTTCATTTGACACATTTGAAACATGTCATCCATTACATATCGCTGTCAATGACTTATATTTTTACTATTCATTTTAAGGAACATACCACCTATTATGTATCGTCATCGATGGTATATCCGGTGGTCACTAGCCACCCGTTACGTATCGCGGTCGGTGACATATTCTTTTTATTAACCAATTTTTAGGGAATATGCCATCCATTATGTATCGTCGTCAATGACACATCTCATTGGCCTCTAGTCAACCATTACGTATCGCTATCGATGACTTATTACATACATATGTATCTATACATAACACAACACATGTATAACTACCATATAAAAGAGTTGTGTGTCCTAGAGCATTAGACATAAATTCTACTTTATAAATATACACATTCACTTATCTCAATTTAATATGACCTTAGGGACATATAACCATATTATCACAAATCTGAGGCTAGTCTGACAATCAGAGGGTATCGGGCCCGTGCTATCAAATCCTTTACGAGGAAACACATGGTTCGAACTTTCCCTTATTCACTCAATCATAAAGAGTCACATGTGGCACTTTACGGTCTTCATGACCCTCAAGAGGTGGCCCCCATGCCAATCAATCATAATGGTCTGAAACCCTCATAATAATCCAGACCTCCTTTTATTCAATCAATCACAATGGTATGCATGTGGCACTTTGCATTATGTGTGACACTTTGTTGTCTCCATGACCCTTAGGAGGTGGCCTTTGTGCTCAATTCATTCAATCAGAATATGGTTCCTAAGGCTTTAGGGATGAATCATCACTTCCACAACATTTCACATATCAATATTTATACTCAAGTTTCATTCCCTCACATACCAATTCCATGTGCACCATTTCATTCCATCACATATCAATTTCATAGGCACCATTTCAGGCTATCACATATCAAAATCATAGGCCTCAGTTCATGCAATCACAATGAAATATATATATGGACAATTTCATGTCACCACAATCAAAACCATAGGCACAATCCCATACTATCACATATCAAAATCATAGGCATTTTTCAGTGCCATCTGTAACATCCCACATCACTTAGGAATATGATATAATATATGCTTAAATACCCTGTGAGCTCTTTAAGCTGTTGGAAGGCTTTTGGGTTGGAAAGCCCGAAAGCAAAATCGTGATAGACTGTGTTTTCAAAGCGGACAACATCCGACAATAGACCGAGGTATTGGGCTTCGCACACACGTGGGGGCCACCTCTTAAGATTTTGTGGGGGTCGCCTGACACATCCGAAAAAGGATTGTCTCCCAAGTATAGGAGTGTCGAAGTAATAAAACCCGGTGAGACCGGGGTCGATCCACGAGGAAGGAGATTTAAGCGTTACAAATTATAAGCTAAACAAATGTGATATGGATGATTCAAAGAGGTGACATAATAATCTCAACAAATATGTAAAGATGGTAGGTGGTATTACCGACCATTCAAATATAAAACAAAAGGCAAAAGGAGGTAAAACCATCCATGGAAATAGGTGGTATAACCAACCATAGTAAATTAAAGAACAATTTCATAAGGTGGTAGAACCTACCATAGTAAATAAATAAAAAGTTCATAAACAATAGAATAATTAAAATACAAGAGGAATTAACACAATAACAATGAAGGCTAAGGTTAGGGGATCCGCCCTTGATATTTCAAATAAGGATAATTAACCCATTTTAGTTATATGAATTATATTTGTTTCATTACCAATATTTATACCACTTCTTGTAAATGGGTTCAAGCATCCAATGTGCCAATCATCATATGTCTACAACAAATCAAGGTTTCTAACTAGATTCGTGTCGGTAAGGAAGAACCATACATCATCTAGAAAGGATCCAAGCATTTGATGTGCCAAGGATTGTCGACAATGGATCAAGACCTCCACTTTACGAGTGGTGTCAAGATTGATTAAGAAAATAAATATAAATCATATTGAATAAGCATTATAAGATTAAGATTATTAAGCACATATTAAGGGTTAGAGAATCCTTATTCTCATATCAAGGGTTTCACCCTTTCACCTTAGCAAAGAGAAATTAGAAGAACATTATAATAGAAAGAAAATAAAATGCAAGAAAAAGGAAATTCATTAATAACATAAACACACAAAACACAATACAAGATCCTAGCCAAAGCCAAAATGTTCCAGCCAAGGCCAAGATGCCCTAATGGGTCACAAGGCACCTCTATTTATAGATACATCCAGGGGCAAACTTGTCAAATTACAAGGGCATAATTGTCAAATATTAGTTGTAAATATCTTTGACAATTGGGATCATTAGGCACCGACTTTAACCATCAATTTTGACATTGAAATGTTGAGAATTTTAATCACATGTCTTCATGAAAGTTGTAGATATTTCTCTCAGCTTTCTAGAACATATTGATTTGCACAATTTGGATACGTATTTTGAGAGATACGGTCCAAATACTGAGGCCTGGTCAGACTGGGCCGAGACTGTAGATGGGTTCACTTCAAGCCCAATTTTGGTCCACTAAGAGCCCGAATTTGATGATTCTTGTGAAATGCAATCTTGTAGACAATTAAATCAGCTTTCCAAAACATTAAGAATTGCACCATTCTGATCTATAAATAGAGAGTTATGCCCATTTTACCGAACCTGTAACAAAACCAAAATTAAGAGAAATTAATTCCAAAGATGCAAATGCTACAAATATGCTTAAGTTGAGGAATTTAATGACACCATTAATGCAATATGATGAACTAAACTCTTATTAAACATGCATATTTAAGTGTTCATCATCGCCATTTGAGACTATACGGGGGCCACTGCTTGAGGGTTATAGGGATCGCAAAGTGTCATACATAATGCAAAGTGCCTAGTGCGAGACTACAAAGTGCCACACACAAGTGCAAAGTGCCACATGCGATCGAAAGCAAAATCGTGATAGACTGTGTTTTCAAAGCGGACAACATCCGACAATAGACCGAGATATTGGGCTTCGCACACACGTGGGGGCCACCTCTTAAGATTTTGTGGGGATCGCCATTTGAGACTATACGGGGGCCACTGCTTGAGGGTTATAGGGATCGCAAAGTGTCATACATAATGCAAAGTGCCTAGTGCGAGACTACAAAGTGCCACACACAAGTGCAAAGTGCCACATGCGGGCTGGGATGTTACAAATGGTATCATAGCATCGCCCAACCAGGAGTTCGGGGAGATAAAAAGAAAAAAATGTTAGGGGGACCTAACTAAAAGACATAAGAAATGGAGGCCTTACCTTGATATATGTATGCATAAGCTTATATAAAAGGTGTGGGGGGTTAAGCGTATTTTTCTAAAAAACTCATCCCCTTTCTCAATAAATCTCTAGCTCTCTCTCTCTCTCTCTCTCTCTCCCTCCCTAATTTGCAAGAAATTGAATGAGAAGAAGAAGAACCTAGGAAGGAAAGATGCAGGATTCATCTCCTTCTCCAAGTACTAGCCTTGGTACAAGCAATTTTCTCATGAATTATTGTGTTATGGAATTTCTTACGATACTTTTATGTTATGTATATGCTGAAATTGGCTAGAAATCATGATTTGATATGGGTTATGAAAGATTCAAATCGACTGGATGATAATAGGAAGTTAGAAATGATGCTTGAATCCAAACTCTGCAAGGCCTTTTCACTACACAATGCTTAATCCAAAAATTTCTAGAAATTCTAGGGTTCCTTTCTGGCTCTGAAATTTTACATGTTAAGCTAGAAATGTTTAGGATTATATATAATTTTGAATTACTCGAAAATTCAACTTATGCAATTTTTGGTGAATTTTGGAATCTACTGAAATGAATTTGAACATCCCCTATTTCAAAACAGGGCATGGGGGATGAATTTTATATGAGGGACTTTTCCTTCATGAAAACTCCTGATTTTTGGCATGTGAGACCTTGGATATTTTTTCTTAGCAATTGGAAAGTTTCATGGTTTTTTAAGTTCTATAGGAATTGTTATGATTTTTCAAATTTATGTTTATAAAACTGAAATTTTCAATTTTCAGAACAGAGTTGGCAAAATAAATTGCCTTCGACAGACCTAAACTTAACAAAATATTGTAATCTTTGGATAGATGACTCTCATATATGTCTTTTAATAAGCTAAAATTTTTTTAATGATTTGACTATTGTTGAGACTTTTGTAAATTTTTAAAGTTATGATGCTCAATTTAAGAGACCCTTAGATAAAATTTGAATGTGTGTTAAACTAAGGGATTTCAAGGGGCATGTGACCTCATTTTCATCCTAAAATTTTCATATTGTATTTTATATGTATTTGAATGATTTCTGTAAGTTTTCATAGAATTTGGGATAAGCATCAACTTCTTAAAAAACATTCAATCAAGTGTGCATAGTGATAAATTAGCAAAGGAATTACTTTCTGTTGTGGTGTTTGATGATCCTTTAGTGGGTTTTGATGAATTCTAGGTTGACATAAGGATCCTATAGCAGAACTAGATCAAGTAAGTAAGCTAAATGATCTCTAAGGTCACAATGGACTTGTTGTGGCTTATGAGGTGTGTATTATGCCATATGTTTATGCAAATATGAATGTTATGGTTGATTGAAATATTGTGCTTGTGGTGAGATTGGAAGCTTGATCGTGAGCTTGTACATATGAACTTGTCATGTGATGGTGTAACATCCCATATCGCTTGGGAATATGATTTGATATGTGCTTAAATACCCTGTGAGTTCCTTAAGCTATTGGAGGCCTTTTAGGTTGCAAAGCTCGAAAGCAAAACCATGACAGATTATGGGTCTAAAGCGGACAATATATAACAGTAGACTGGAGTATTGGGCTTCGCACACGCGTAGGGGCCACCTCTTGAGACTTTGTAAGGGCCACCTCTCGAAGGTGCACATGGAGGGCCACTGCTTAAGACTTTATGGAGGCCACCACTTGAGGGTTTATAAGGACCGTAAAGTGCCACACATAATGCAAAGTATCACATGCAAGACCATGAAGTGTCACATACAAGTACAAAGTGTCACATGCAGGCCACGATGTTACAAATGGTATCAGAGCCTAGCCCAACCAGGAGTGTAGGGTGTCATCCTGGGGATGTAAGCCCAATCCAACGAGGATGCTTGATTCCTAAGGGGAGGTGAATGTAACATCCTACATCGCTTGGTAATATGATATGATATATGCTTAAATACCCTATGAGCTCCTCAAGTTGATGGAGGCCTTTTGGATTGCAAAGCTCGAAAGCAAAACTATGACCGATTGTGTGTCTAAAGCGGATAATATCCGACAGTGGGCCCGGGTATTAGACTTCTCTCACGCGTGGGGGTCACCTCTTGAGACTTTGTGGGGGCCATCTCACGAAGGCACACATGGGGGCTACCACTTGAGGGTTTATGGGGACTGCAAAATGCTACATACAGTACAAAGTGCCACATGCGAGACCACGATGTTCCACATACAAGTGTAAAGTGCGACATGTGAGGCTATAACCCACAGGTCCCAGAATCGAAAACTGGCTCTGATACCACTTGTAACATCTCGGCATGCATGTGGCACTTTGCACTTGTGTGTGTCACTTCGTGATCTCGCATACGGCATTTTACACTATGCGTGATATTTTGAGGTCCCCATAAACCCTCAAGCGGTGACCGCCACACAGTTTCAAGTAGTGGCCCCTATACACGCCTTCGAGAGGTGGCCCACACAAAGTGTACGAAGCCCAATACCCCGACCTATTGTCGGATATTGTCCGCTTTGGATACACAGTCCGTCACGGTTTTGCTTTCAGGCTTTGCAACCCAGAAGACCTTCCATAGCTTAAAGAGCTCACAGGGTATTTAAGTACATATCATATCATATTCCCAAGTGATGTGGGATGTTACACTATCACGTAACAAGTTCATAAGTACAAGCTCACAATCAAGCTTCCAATCTCATGACAAACACAATATTTCAATCAAGCATAACATTCATATTCACATAAACATGTGGCATAATACATACCTCATAAGCCACAACAAGTCCTTTATGACCTTAGAAATTACTTAGCTTACTTACTTGATTGAGTTCCATAATAAGATCCTTATGTCAACCTAGAATTCATCAAAACCCACTTAAGGATCATCAAACACCACAAAGTGATTCCTTTACTGACTTATCACTATGCACACTTAATTGGATGATTTTTGGGAAGTTGATGCTTATCCCAAATTCTATGAAAATTTACAGAAATCATTCAAATACATATAAAATACCACATGAAAATTTTAGGATGAAAGTGAGGTCATATGCCCCTTGAAATCCCTTAGTTTAACACACTTTCAAATTCTATCTGGGGGTTTCTGAAACTAAGCAGCAAAACTTTAAAAATTTATAAAAGTATCAACAATAGTCAAACCATTACAAAAGTTTGTAGCTTATTAAAAGACATATATGAGAATCATCTATCCAAAAGTACAATATTTTGATAAGTCTAGGTTTGTCAAAGGCAATTTATTTTGCCAACTCTGTTTTGAAAATTGAAAATTTCAGTTTTATAAACCCAAATTTGAAAAATCATAACAATTCTTATAGAGCTTAAAAAACCATGAAACTTTCCAATTGGTAAGAAAAAATGTCCAACGTCTCACATTCCAAAAATCAGGGGTTTTCATAAGGAAAAGTCCCTCATATAAAATTCATCCCCTATGCCCTGTTTTGAAACAGGGGATGTTCAAATTCGTTTCAGTAGATTCCAAAATTCATCAAAAATTGCATGAGTTGAATTTTCAAGTGATTCAAAATTATATATAAACCTAAACATGTCTAGTTTAGCATGTAAAATTTCAGAGTTAGAAAGGAACCCTAGAATTTCTAGAAATTTTTGGATTAAGGGTTGCTCAGTAAAAAGGCCCTACAGAGTTTGGATTCAAGCATCATTTCTAACTTCCTATCATCATCTAGTCCATTTGAATCTTTCATAACCCATATCAAATGATGATTTCTAGCCAATTTCAGCATATACATAACATAAAAGTATCATAAGAAATTCCATAACACAACAATTCATGAGAAAATTATATGTACCAAGGCTAGCACTTGGAGAAGGAGATGAATCCTACCTCTTTCCTTCCTAGGTTCTTCTTCTTCTCATTCAATTCCTTGTAAATTAGGGAGAGAAAGAGAAACAGCTAGAGATTTATTGAGAAAGGGGATGAGTTTTCTAGAAAAATGCGTCTTAACCCCCCACCCCTTTTATATAAGCTTATGCACACATATATCAAGTTAGGGCCTCCATTTCTTATGTCTTGTAATTAGGTCCCCCTAACATTTATTTCTTTTTATCACAACACTTGAATACATATAAATAACAATAAGCAAGCACTTAAGGCAAAATAATGTTATGGTCACATGCTAATTTGGGGATGTTACACTTGGTTTCTTCAGTCCTGGTAATTCCAAGAATAGTTACATAAGAATTTGGTATAAAAAATGAATCAATTCAAACTGTTGTTTGGGTTGCAACTGAATTAACCCCATAAATGACTCTTCTAGCTTGTTGATGACAAACCACGCAGGCAATCTTGTTTTAACAAGCTAGAACGAAATTATAGCTGGGTCAACAAATTTGAGAATAAAAGTTAGAAGCCTTGTGGCTGCGTAGCTCCTAGATTCAGGAAATCTTGTCTTGAGAGATGAACAAGATGTTAATTTTGGAAATTATTTATGGCAAAGCCCTACCGATACATTTCTACAAGAAATGAAACTTGGATGGGACTTGATAATTCATTTTGAGTGGCGTGTATCAGCATGAAGGAGTGCAGATACCCATCTCCTGAAGATTTTACTTTGGGGGCTAGCACTACAAAATAATCTTGTGTTAGTTACATGGAAATGTTCAAAGAAAATTTATAGGAGTGGTCCATGGAGTGGCCTTGGATTCAATGGTTCGTCAACAAGGTCTAACCAGGTTATTTAGCATAACTTTGTGTGGCATGACAAGAAATTGTACTACACATATAAGCTTGTCGATAAGTCAGTGATAACAAGTATTGTTATGAACCAAACCAACTCTATAGGTCAATGACTCACATGAAGGGAAACTACTCAAAGTTGGCAGGTGTATTCTTATGTGCCAAGAGATAACTGTGACAATTAGGGTCTTTGTGGTGGCTATTGGTATTGTATCAATAGTCAACTTCCAAATTGCCAATGTTTTAAAGGATTCAAGTATAGATCATCAGAAGACATGGATTGGTCTCAAGGGTGTGTTCGTAATAAGCCATTGAACTAATTCAAACAAGATGGCTTTATCAAATTTGTTGGGTTGAAATTGCCAGATATTACTACTCCTAGGTGAATAGCAGTATGGACATCAAGCTATATATGCAGGAAGGAATGCTTAGAGAACTCTTCTTCTATGGCATGCACAAACTTATATGTTAAAGAAGGAGGCAGAGGTTGTATCATTTGGTTTGGTGATCTAGTTGACATTAGACAGTTCCTAGATGTTGGACAGGATTTATATATTCAAATGTCTACTTTTGAAATATGTATTAACTACTTTTGTTCGTCTAACACCTAAAGAGTAATTTTATGTTTCACACTGCCACTTCAGTTAGATCAATGACGCATTTTATTTTTGTTCTTAAACTTGTTAACTTGTATACAATGACTTACGGTAATATACCACATCGCTTGGGAATAAGATATGCAGAGAGCTTATATACCTAGTAAGTTCTTTAAGCTGTTAGAGGCTTTTTGGGTTGCAAAGCTCGAAAAAATTTCGTGATAGATTGTGTGTCCAAAGTGGACAATATCCTTTTGGGTTGCAAAGCCTAAAAGCAAAACCGTGATAGACTATGTGTCCAAAGCGGACAATATCTAATAGTGGGCTCTCTTGAGGGTTTATAGGGACTGCAAAGTGCTAGAACGAACTAGGTTCAACCGAAAATGTGAGGTGTCACCAAGATGTGACAAATGGTATCAAAGTCAGGTTTAACCAGAATTGCCAGGTTCAACTAGAAATGTGGGGTGTCACCCTGGAGATAAAGCCCAATCAAGGGGAGGGACATCCCACATTACTTGGGAATAAATTTGTAAAGAGCTTATATACCTTGTGAGCTCTTTAAGTTATTAGAATATTGACAGTGGGTCAGGGTGTTGGGCCTTATGCACTCATGGGGGTCATGCTTGAGACTGTGTGGGGCACAGTACAAAGTGCCATATGTGAGCCGAGATATGACACTTAGGCATATGTGGTCACCACATAAACTGTTTCTTGGCCATGGGTACTGTAGATCTATTTTTGCTTTAATTTGACCACATGCACTTTGCAATATCATCAATGACTAATTTTCTTTTTCTTTTTATTTTAATCGTGCCTTTAGGGAAGGAAAATGAGTGTAAGATGAAGATAATGTTGTTTGTTGTTATCACCACCACTTCAATGGCTGTTAGGCTACTTATAGTGAGCTATTACATTTATAAATGCAAGACAAATGGAATAGGTAAACTTCATTAGTTTGGCTTCACAAATTCATAGGCATGTGCTTGTTTTAATACAATTACCCATTTTCTTACACTAATTTCTTTGACAATGTTACCTTAGATTTACCACTATCCAATTCGCAATAACAAAGTAGATAATTTCTGAAGTGCCATGTGAAAGAATTCTTAAAGGACATAGTAGTCAGCAGTGAGGTGAATTTTTTATATATTAGCTACAATTGAATAATTGCCAGATGCTATAGGAGTATGAGTGCTCGGTATTAGACTTGGTACAAGCTATTTGAATATTTAAAACTTTTGGTTGAAACAGTTGGTTAGTAAACTTGATCTTTTCCATACATCGGTTTATTTTGTTTTTTAATGCATTTTTTGACCAAGGGCTTTTTGCATTTGGTTTTATTTTCATATCAACTGAACATATAATTGGCTAAATTGGGTAGTCTTAATTCTATTTTCCAGAAGAAGGTTGGAATTAACTATTGTTGCATATTTATACTGTATAATCTCTATTGTTTATAATTAATCTTGTCTATTACTCTAGATTGGAACAGAGAAACTGATCAGGAGAAATAAGACCTGGTGATGGGGAACTTGTAACAGAAGGAAACAAACACCAAGAACAATCAACAACAAACTCAAACAATGACCCATTCAACACTCAATCAATAATCTCTCAACAATAAGCCAAACACAAACTAGGGGAAAACAATTCTTTATTCTCAAAAATCAATTCATAGCAAACCTAAGAATTTAAATAGCTAAGATACTTAATTTATACTAGTCGAAACATATTGAAATTTGAGGAGAAGTCAGAATCCCTAATTGAGTGAAAATCCCTAGTTATTGAAGTCCTAATTCAATTAAACCCAAAAAAAAAAAACATATGACAAAAATAACCTCAACAATCCTAAATTGAAATATTCCTATCCTATATCAATTTTCCCTCTCTTGAAAAACTCGACTCCTAGAGAGTTGATCAAGGCGGATGTTTCTGGTAAACCATTGGAAATAAAGTGCAAATTCTGGAAATCGAGGCACTTGATGAACTTTTCAAAATTTAAGGAGTCGATTGATATTTCCATGACAGCCTATATGTCTGTGAACGGTGATTTTCCTGAAGTGAGCAGTATCTCTGGTGCTAAACAGTGACTCTGATGGTCAATAGTAAGAGATTGTGTTTTGGATGCTCTACGGTACTGTATTAGGTTTTTTTTTTTTTTTAAGGTTTATGAAATTTTGAAAATTGATTTATGGTTTTGTGGAAGCGATTTGTCGAAGATCAGAGTTGGAATGAACGAGACTCTAATACCAACTTGACGAGGAACCCATAACAGAACAAAACAAACACCAAGAATAACCAACAATAAACTCAAACAATAACCCACTCGTCAACACTCAATCAACAATCTCTCAAGAATAAGCCAAACACCAAATAGGGGAAAATGATTCTTTATTCTCAATAATTAATTCATAACAAGCATAAAAATTCAAATAACTAAGATACTTAATGTATACTAGGCAAAACATATTGGAATTTGAGTCAAATTAGGAGAAGTCAGAATCTCTAATTAAGTCAAAATTCTTAGATATTAAAGTCCTAATTCAATTAAACCCTAAAATAAACATATGATAAAAATAACCTCAATAATCATAAATTGAAATATTCCTGTCCTACATCACCTGGAGGTACCGATTTTTGAGTTAGCTACAATTGCTAATGACACCAATAACTTTTCTATCAACAAGAAGCTTGAGAAGGCGGCTTTGGACCCGTATACAAAGTAAACTTGCAATGTGCTAGTAAAGTGACCAGATGAGCAAAGTAGTTATTTTACTAAGATTGCCATAACTCTTGACACATACTTTCTTTAGAGCACACTAGTGAATGGACAAGAAATTACTGTGAAGAGGCTTTCAGAGATTTCTGGCCAAGGATTAAATGAGTTCAAAAATGAAGTTATACTGATTGCCAAACTTTAACAGCACAATCTTGTAAAGCTTCTTGGTCGCTGCATTCAAGGAGAGGAAAAATTGCTAATTTATGAATTCGTGCCCAACAAAAGCCTGGACTACTTCATTTTTGGTTTAGACCCCTCTAAACCCTAAAGCATATTTCATTTGGGCATACTCTACCTCTATTATAAAACAATTGATTTCCTAAGCAGCATTCAGCACAAGAATTCGTAGTTTTGAAAATTCAAGCAGAACATTAGACTAACCCAAATATGATGCTTGCCTGCAGATCAAACAACAAGAGAGATATTAGACTGGTCTAAGCATTTTCACATCATTTGTGGTATTTCAAGGAGTCTTTTCTATCTTCATCAAGATTCTAGATTGAGGATTATACATAGAGATCTAAAAGCAAGTAATATATTCCTTGATCATGAAATGAACCCAAAAATTTCAGATTTTGCCTTGGCCAAAACTTTTGGCGGCGATGAGATAGTCGGAAGCACAAAAAGAGTGGTTGGAACTTAGTATCTTATTCCCTTGTCAAATTTGTAATACTTCTGGTCAATGATGAAATTCCCTTTTAACAATTTTTTGCAGTGGCTATATGGCACCGGAATATGCTATTGATGGCCTATTCTCCATAAAATCTGATGTTCTTAGCTATGGTATATTAGTGCTAGGGATAGTAATTGGAAAGAGAACTAAAGGGTTTCACCGTGCAGACAATAGCCTTTCGGAGATGTAAGTAACAAACATTGCATAACTTCTCAACAAAGTTTGGTGGCGTTTTTCAGTGTCAGAGATTATTTTAACTGACAAATAAAAAGTGGCATAGCACTTTGATATGTTTTAGGCATGGAAATTGTGGAACGAAGGCAAGCCTTTAGAACTGATTGATTCAGTTTGTTGTGAATCAAGCAATCTATCACAGCTGATAAGATGTATCAATATCAGTCTCTAATGTGTGCGCCAGCATCCTGAGGACAGGCCAAGCATGCCAACTGTGGTTCTGATGGTGGGTAGTGAGATTGCATTGCCTCAGCCGAAACAACCCGGTTTCTGGTTACGTAGTTGAGCAAGTATGAATGATCTCCAACCAATGATATTAGAATCTCGCTGCTGGAGGGTCGATAGAGAATCTTCTTAATTTTTTATCTCATACTAGCACTATCTGTACATTATGTTTCCACCATATAACTTTTTTGATTCCCAAGTTTAGACAAGTCAAGCAATGCCAAATAGATTATGAGGTCAGTAATGATGATATGTATTAACTTTGGTAGAGATATTCCTAGCGCGGCACCTAATCTGGAGTTCTATGGGGTCATTTTGTCAAGACCTTGTAATTTTTAGATTGTAGCAAGTGCCCAATCTCCCATATTAGCGCGGAAATATGAATTCTTATTTAACATGCAATTTACATAGATTGACCATTCAAACTAGCTATATAAAACCGAGAGGGACTAATTATTTAATACAATTTCCTATAAGATTTTTCTCACAATAATAAAGTTTAATCTCAACCAAACTTGCTTGTTAATCAAACAGTTGATTTGTCCGATATGATTACCTATAAACTCATCATCATGTCATAGTTTGCTAGTTGGCTAGCTACAAGTAGCACTAAAATTATGCTAATTCTAACAAGTAATATTTTATAGGAAATTGGCAACAGAGAATGGTATAACCTGAACTACTTTTGGTTTTGAAGGCCTAAAGAAAGTCTTGTGTACTTTACTTTTTATTTGTTTTTTCTCAACGCTTCCAGATAGAATTAATAATTAAAAGTAGAACCCAGATAATCTTATCCTCTACTATGAGATATCTCTGATTGAATCCGGTGAGAAAGAAGGGAAAATCATAGATTAGCATGGACTTTTTTAATTGTTGCGGGGGCAATGTACGGGGAAATATTTAACATTTTGCTAATTCCACGCAAGTACGTCAAATGTGTCACTTTCTACGTGGACTTGGGGCCAATAGAATGGCAAAGAATGTCAAATCGTTATGCCTGCCTATCAAATCCAACGACATAAATTGCAAGCAACAATTTTTTATTGCCCTGGAAACTGACAGGAAGTTGAATTTTCGTCAGCGAAAGTCTCTTTTGAGTTAGTTGCACCATTATGCTACAATAGAAAATATTTGCCGTACTATGAATGAAACATAAATTAATCGAGGATCATCCCTTTCATGTCAATATCCTTCTAGATCTAACCAGATTATTTTTTATAGTGCTCATACATGACTTTGTGTCAGAAGGCTTCTACCTGCGGCCACCGATGGACATTGTTTCTTTTATGTTCATTAGCTTTAAGCTACTTTTTTTCATCTCTGAATTCTCCTATGCTTCTGACACCATTAATTCTTCACAGACTCTTACGGATGGAAGCACCTTAGTTTCAAATGATGGCACCTTTGAGCTTGGTTTCTTCAGCCCTGGTAATAACTCTAATCGTTACTTAGGAATCTGGTACAAGAATATTCCTGTTAAAACTATTGTTTGGGTTGCAAACCGCCTCAACGCCATCAATGACTCGTCTGGTTTGTTGACGATAAATAGCACGGGCAATCTTGTCTTAACGGGCCAGAACAGGAGTCTTTTCTGGTCAGCAAATTTGACAAGAGAAGTACAAGGTCAAGTCGTTGCACAGCTCCTGGATACTGGCAATCTTATTGTAAAAGATGAACAAGATGGAAATTCGGGAACTTTTTTGTGGCAAAGCTTTGACTATCCATCTGATACTTTGCTACCAGGGATGAAGCTGGGATGGGACTTAAAGACTGGATTTGAGCGGCGTCTGTCATCATGGAAGAGCCCAGATGACCCATCTCCTGGAGACTTTACTTGGGAGATAGAAGCACAAGAAAATCCTGAGGCAGTTATGTGGAAGGGCTCAGAAAAGTTCTTCAGAAGTGGCCCATGGAATGGCCTTAGATTCAGCGGGGCGCCAGAGTTGAGGCCAAATCCAGTTTTTGTGTTCAGCTTTGTTTCTAATGAGTATGAGTTGTATTACACGTTTAACGTGACAGATAAATCAGTAATCTCAAGGATTGTTATGAACCAAACCGACTATGAACGTGAACGACTAACATGGAGTGAATCAACTCAAAGTTGGAAAGTTTATGCCACAGTGCCAAGAGATCGTTGTGACACTTATGGACTTTGTGGTGCCTTTGGGATTTGTATGATAACTGAATCACCGATTTGCCAATGTTTAAACGGATTCAAGCCCAAGTCATACCAAAATATGGATTGGTCTCAAGGGTGTGTGCGTAACAAGGCATTGAACCTTTCAGGATCAGACGGTTTTATCAAATTTGATGGACTGAAACTGCCCGATGCTTCGCGTTCTTGGGTGAACAGAAGTATGAATCTCAGAGAATGCAGAGAGAAATGCATACAGAACTCTTCTTGTATGGCATACTCAAATTCAGATATTAGAGGGGAAGGCAGCGGCTGCACCATGTGGTTCGGTGATTTGGTAGATATGAGAGGGTTTCCAAATGGTGGGGAAGACTTGTATATTCGAATGTCTGCTTCAGAATTAGGTATTGATTTAACTTAATTTTTGTTAATCTTTGAACAGCTTTAAGTATTCATTGAAATTATATCTTCATTTTTGTCATTATATTTTGTTTATTTAATTACTGAATAGAGATCGAGGTTGACCTTTGTGGCACCCTATAGCTATATTTGCTTTGACGTATTAATTTTAGCTAATTCAACTTGCTGTATCAAAATTATGTATCAAGGGAGCAATGGTGGGAAGGGCAAGGTGGTGGTGATCGTTTTTGGTACGTTTGGTGCGGTTGCTGCTGTGCTTGTGTTTATACTTGGCTATTTGATTTACAGGAGAAGAAACTTAAAAGGTAAAGTTACTCTTTTTGCCTAAAACCTATGAGTGCTATGCATTTAGAGCTGATGCAAGCTACTCTAATGCTATTTTTGAAGACAAAGAACCCTTGCTGCTAAAGCAGACAACTTCAGACTTATTAGCTTAGAGACTATAAGGTTGAATTTTGAGAAATGTATAAAAATATACTACAATGATAATGAATATGTATTCCTTCCAAATAATATCATAATTCTGGTTCATAAATTGAGGATTGTGTGAACTAGACTTATAATAATATTTGGTACGGGTACATATAATGCTACTTTGGTTAAAATAATATGTTTTTATTTTTTTTCCTTTTTGGCAATGTTCGGCCGTTGCAGGGGGTTTTCGAAATCTGAGGAGCTTTGGTTAATTTTCCTGGTGCTTTCTGTATTGCCATTTGCTGGACTATACCTGGGGCATGATGTTATGGTTTTGTGTTGCTCTAATGCATCTATATAATGTCCTTTGCTGCTACTGGCTTTTGGAGGCTATGATTAAATTGGTCTTCTGAAGCTCTTTATTTTGAGTTGTTAGTAGCCATGATGCTAGTACTTATAGTATATCTGTATATTTCCTTTTTGTCGCATGTCTTTCGTTTGGAGGATGTTGTAATATTCATCTGTTTCATTTCTAAATAAAATAATACTCCACTGTTATCCTGGAGTTGGATGTTATCAGAGAGGAAAAAGAAGTGCATAATCTCATTATTTATAGTTTCATATGTCAATTATTTCAGAAATAACAGGCAACCATAGGGAAACTGATCACAGAAATGAAGATGGAGGAGAAGATTGGGAGTTACCATTGTTTGAGTTAGCTACGATTGCCAAAGCCACCAAGAACTTTTCAGACGACAACAAGCTTGGGGAAGGTGGCTTTGGACCTGTGTACAAAGTAAAATTGCAACATACTAGTCAGATGAGCATAGAACAGAGTAGTTATATTGTTCAGAATAGCATAAATCATTTCACCAACGTCTTTTCCAGGGCACACTAGAAGATGGACAAGAAATTGCAGTGAAGAGGCTCTCGAAGCTTTCTGGGCAAGGATTGAATGAGTTCAAAAATGAAGTTAAACTGATTGCGAAACTCCAGCATCGAAATCTTGTAAGGCTTCTTGGATGCTGCATTCAAGGAGAGGAGAAATTGCTGGTTTATGAATTCATGCCCAACAAAAGCTTGGACAACTTCATTTTTGGTCTGCATCCCTCAAACGTTCTGACCCTATGAATTCATCTGTTCTAGTGTAAATCTATTGTAGAAATAAGTCTTTTCATCCTTGAGAATTCAAGCTAGACATCAAACTAACCTGATATCTCTGGTTGTTGCCAGATCAAAAAGGAAATAAGCTTTTAAATTGGCCAAGGCGTTTCCAGATTATTTGCGGGATTGCAAGGGGTCTCCTCTATCTTCATCAAGATTCACGATTAAGGATTATACATAGAGATCTCAAAGCAAGTAACGTATTACTTGATCATGAGATGAACCCAAAAATTTCAGATTTTGGCTTGGCTAGAACCTTCGGTGGAGATCAGACAGAAGGGAACACACGAAGAGTGGTTGGAACATAGTAAGTATTACTAGTAACATCATCTTTATAGTTAACTTCCATTCAATAACGGAATTTCTCTTTTTATAATCTTCTGTAGTGGCTATATGGCACCAGAATATGCCACTGATGGCCTATTCTCAGTAAAATCAGATGTGTTTAGCTTTGGAGTTTTGATGCTGGAGATAGTAACGGGGATCAGAAACAGAGGATTCTATCATCAAGACTACAGCCTTAACCTTCTAGGATATGTAAGATTCAAAACATTAAATTACTTTATAAACATTTAGGATTGACAAATCAAAAATGACAAAGGAGATTTGAATTTTGATATGTTTTAGGTGTGGAAATTGTGGAACGAAGGCAGACCTTTAGAATTAATTGATTCAATCATGGGTGACACATGCAGTCTGTCAGAAGTGATAAGATGCATCCACATAAGTCTCTTATGCGTGCAACAATATCCAGAGGACAGGCCAACCATGTCATCTGTGGTTATGATGTTGGGTAGCGACAGCACACTGCCTGAGCCAAAACCACCAGGTTTCTTGATGGACAGGAAATTTGTTGAAGACTCTTCATCAAGCAAACCTGAAGCATCTTCAACCTATGATATGACTATCTCACTGTTGGAGGCTAGATAGATTTTGAACTATGAGCCTCATTTCACATTATCCATGCCCTTCGGCTCCACATAATTGATGTGGTCATATTTTGACCACATAATTTATGATATCTGTAAAGCAGTGTGAAAGAGAAGTGATGAGGTAATAATAACGATAGTCTACCTGGATTCAATTTATTCAACGGCCATTCGGGCATTTTCCAACTCATAAATTAGAAACTTGCAATGGGAACTCATTATTTATGCTTAAGGCAGTTTTTCAACTTCAATAAGATTTGGAGACTCCTCTTCGAGTTCACATGTCATAGTTTCTCGATGGATAGCACTAGACACGTTTTGTAGGTGCACGTTAGGTAGAACAAATGGGAAATTTTTAGTGAGCATGTGTTTTTACTAGCGTGAAAAACAGAGAAAATATGTGTAATTATGTCGTGCTTCAACAAAAAAAAAAGTCAAACATAACAATTTACAATTTGGAAGTATTGAGGACTTTTTAACAAGAGAAAAATGTCACATTGCTGGGGACTTTACCAATCAATTTCTAGTACCTAGTAATCAATTTGGAAGTACCAATCAAGCAACATGTTCAATGTGTGGGGCAATTGGACTGGGGTGTACGTATCTGTGATTCTTTTCGCCTACATTCAGATATTGTCTGAATTATTGAAGATTGCTTTACGTTGCAAAATTGGAATTTGGAGGGCAATTTCCATACAGTTGATGAAATGGACTCATGATGGACCATTATTTATTGTGTTTATCAGCAAATTATTGCAATGAGCTAATAGGTCTACAAATCGATGGATATGCTTCACAAATTATTTATCACTTACATGTTACTGTTTTTCATTTGTAAATTCTCTTATGCATCAGATACCATTACTTCAATCCAATCTCTTAGTGATGGCAGGACCCTAGTTTCAAAGGGTGGAACCTTTGAGCTTGGTTTCTTCAGTCCTGGTCGTTCCAGGAATCGTTACTTAGGAATTTGGTACCGTAAGATCCCAGTTAGAACGGTTGTTTGGGTTGCGAACCGACTCAACCCCATCAATGATTCTTCTGGTCGGTTGATGATAAACAGCACAGGCAATCTTGTTCTGATGAGCCGGAACAACAGTGTTTTTTGGTCAGCAAACTTGAGGAAACAAGTCCGGAGTCCGCTGCTGGTACAGCTCCTAGATTCAGGAAATCTTGTCCTCAGAGATGAGCAAGTTAATGATTTGGGAAGCTTTTTGTGGCAAAGCTTTGACTATCCATCTGATGTATTGCTACCGGACATGAAGCTGGGATGGGACTTAAAAACCGGTCACGAACGGCGTCTATCAGCATGGAGGAGCCCTGATGATCCATCTCCTGGAGACTTTTCTTGGGGGATAGAACTAAAAGATAATCCTGAGTTAGTCACACGGAAGGGATCCAAAAAGTTTTTCAGGATTGGTTTATGGAATGGCCTTGGACTGAGTGGTGCACCAGAGTTAAGGCCTAACCCAATTTTTAATTTTTATTTTGTCTCTAATGAGGAGGAGGCATATTACAAGTTCAATGTCACGGATAAATTAGTATTCACTAGAATTTTGTTGAACCAAACAAGCAATACACTAGAACGACTAGTGTGGAATGAAGCAAACGAAAACTGGAATTTGTATTCATATACACCAAGAGATTACTGTGACAATTATGGTCTTTGCGGTGCCTATGGTGTTTGTGTCCTTAGTGAATCACCTATATGCCAATGCTTAGAAGGATTCAAGCATAAGTCAGGAGAAAACTTGAACTGGTCTCAAGGGTGCATTCGCAATAAGCCACTAAATTACTCCAAAACGGATGGTTTTGTCGAATTCCATAGGTTGAAATTGCCGGATGCAACACATTCTTGGGTGAACAGAAGCATGAATCTCAAGGACTGCAGGAAGAAATGCTCAGAGAACTCTTCTTGTATGGCATACACTAACTCAGATATTATAGGGGTAGGCAGTGGCTGTGCCATGTGGTTCGGGGATCTGATTGATATGAGACGACTTCCAGATTCTGGGCAGGACTTATACATTAGAATGTCGACTGTAGTACCAGGTATGATTTAATTTTTGATACTTATTCCTTAATGAGCTTCTTTGTTCCGCCGAAATAGTGTGTGATCGACTTGTTTAAACTGAGGTAGGCCTATAGTCATTAAAGGAACCAGTTTCTTTCATTCTTGCTGCAACTTGTACACTTTTCTTTTTGTTGTAAGGTGACAATATTTGCTTGATTTATTTTGCCTTGCTCAATCAAAATTGTCAATGAAGGGAAGAAAGATGAGCATAAGATGAGAAGAGTGGTGATAGCTGCTAGTGCCATTGTTGTGGTTTCTGGGCTACTGCTTATAGTTGTTATGAGCCATTACATCCACAAAAGCAGAACAAAAGCAGTAGGTAAAGTCACTCTGTCCAGCGTAAACAATATATGGTCATTTCTTTGTATTAATCCAAGTTCAAGCAATTTCCTTTCATTCAACCTTTGCAATGAGGATAACTTATTTTTTTTAACCATCTGAGACTGAATTAAGCTTCTAAAACGCAATAGAGTCATCTTAGAACAGAAAGATGGAATGATTATTATCTCCCTTTATGCTTCAAAACCTTTTCATTAATTATAGTCACTATTATCTCCCATTGCAGAGAAAACTAAAAACAACAGGGAAACTGATCAGGAAAATGACCCGGAGCTACCATTGTTTAAGTTGGGTGCGATTGTTAATGCCACCTCTAACTTTTCAATCAACAACAAGCTAGGAGAAGGTGGCTTTGGACCTGTACACAAAGTAAGATTGCAACGTCCCAATCATAGGACCACAGCTACAAGGCAATTTATATTAATCAGAATACCATAACTTATTTCATGAATATATATATATATATATATATATATATATATATATATATCTGTGTGTGTGTGTGTGTGTTTTCCAGGGAACACTGTTGGATGGAAAAGAAATTGCTGTTAAGAGACTTTCAAAGATTTCAGGGCAAGGATTAAACGAGTTCAAAAATGAAGTTAGACTGATTGCCAAATTACAGCACAGAAATCTAGTGAAGCTTCTTGGTAGCTGCATTCATGGAGAAGAGAAAATGCTGATCTATGAGTTCATGCCTAATAAAAGTCTTGACTTCTTCATTTTTGGTCAGCATCCCTCATAAGTTTAACCCTTATAAATTCAGCTAGCCTAGTTTTAACTCTACATAGACATTTATAATCTTTTAGCGCAATTTTTTTTCCCTCAAACTTTCACTCCTTTTTTTAAAATTCAAGCATGGCATTACACTAACGTGACAATCATACTTGTCAGATGAAACAAGAAGTAAACTATTGGACTGGTCTAAGCGTTTCCATATTATTTGCGGGATTGCAAGAGGTCTTTTATATCTTCATCAAGATTCTAGACTGAGGATCATACATAGAGATTTAAAAGCAAGTAATATATTACTTGACCATCAAATGAACCCTAAAATTTCAGATTTTGGCTTAGCAAAAACTTTTGGTGGAGACCAAACAGAAGGAAACACAAGAAGAGTGGTTGGAACATAGTAAGTATTTCTTCTCAATTTTTCATATCAACTATATAGTTCAATTCATTAAATGATGAAATTTCACTTTTCAATAATCTTGTACAGTGGATATATGGCGCCAGAATATGCTATTGATGGGCTATTCTCAGTAAAATCAGATGTGTTTAGCTTTGGAATTTTGATGCTGGAGATAGTAACTGGGAATAGAAACAGAGGATTCTATCATTCAGACTACAAACTTAGCCTTCTAGGATATGTAAGTAACCAGTTAAAACAATAAATTACTTGCACTAATGTTCCTGAAACTGTCATGCCTCAACATAACTCGGATTGACAAATCATTAATGACCAAGTTGTTTTGATGTTTTAGGCATGGAAATTGTGGAAAGAAGGCAAGACTTTAGAATTTGTTGATTCATTCTTGGAAGAATCATGCGGTAATCTGTCAGAAGTGAAACGATGCATCCACATTAGTCTGTTGTGCGTGCAACAGTATCCAGAGGACAGACCAAGCGTGTCATCTGTGGTTCTTATGCTGGGTAGCGACAGCACATTGCCTCAGCCTAAACAGCCTGGGTTCCTGATAGACAAGAATTCTTTTGAGCCGGACTCTTCAACAAGCAAGCATGAATCATCTTTAAACAATCACATCACTATGTCGTTGTTGGAGGGCAGATAGTCCTATAACTAAATGCCTTATTCTACATCCTAAACCTTGCAATTGCACATCCAGCTAATTGATATGGTTAGCTTCAGAATTTTATGATTCTATATAAAGTAAGGTAATGTAAAATAGAGCGAAGGAGAATATCATCCACGATGCATTGGTTTTGCATTTCCATAAAATAGATTGACCATTCAAATTAACTCCAATAATTATTATGATGGCAGGTTGAGTTTGGTGCCATTTTTGGGCCTAGTCTAAATGGATCAGACTCAGTTGAATGTAAGTCAGATCTAGATATGGACAAAACGGATAACAGATACAGACATGCACACATGAGGACCTCCTATTCTCATACCATATTATGTGCCCACTTCATTCAAAAGCTTAAGTTATCAATGATAGCCTAGCAATGTACTAAGCCCTATGAGACGAGTTTCTCAAATCAGCATTCAACAGTCATTTATTTTTGTTATATTCTCTGAGAAAAAATTCTTTTCTGAAAGTTCTACAAGGTAATGAGTGTACTTGCTATAATATGATCTATAGTTATACACCTAAAGAAATTTGTCTTAGTTTATGCCTAATGTATGACCTATCAGATTATAATTATAAATAAATTAAGATTTTCTATTTGATTTAGGGATTTTAATAAATTACAGATTTTAAATTTTATTAGGGATTTTGACTTCCTAAATTGGGAATAATCCTAGTTTAAGTTATTTTTCTAATAATTATTTTAATATTTTGTTTAGGCGTTATTTTTATATTTTTTGGTTTAGACGGGATTAGATTATATTTCCTAACGGATTTTATTTCCTAGTTAAGTTATGTTTGTTGACACTATAAATACATATTATTAATTATTTTATTTCTTAGGTTGTTGAATAAGGATTTATGGTCTTTTTAATAAAAAATTATCTTCTCTCTTAATTTCACTCTATTTCTTTCTTAATTTCTTTCCTCTGTTTATATCTCCTTCCCTTTCTTTTAATTTGAGGATCTCATTTTTCACCATGTTTACATCTCCTTCCCTTTCTTTTAATTTGAGGGTCCTTATTCCTCATCATTTGATATTAGAGCGTGATTTGATCCTCTCTTTTATTAGTTATCCTTTCATTTTTTTTTTTGTAACTCATGAACCCTAAATTTTCCATCACCAACAATTAACTTTACTCCAACTTCATCTCCCAACATCCATCAATTTCCAATTTCCACCCCATCTCACCTCCGCTCCCCCTCACTATTGACCAGAGTTGATCTATGTCATGACCATTATGTTATGAACAAGCAGAAGCGATAACCAACAGAACAACCAAATGCACAACCACAACTATGCCAGATAATTGAATACAATAGCAACTAAAGAGGCAACCAATCAACCATAATGCAAAAATAGAAAACACACCAGGATTTAACGAGGTTCGGTATAAATACCTACGTCCTCGGGCGCCGCTGAAGAAACTTTCCACTATCTTCAAAGAGAATTACAAACTTTTTGGCCACAATACAAATTCTACAACTATTGGGCCAAACTACAATTACCCAAATAGTTGGGTCAAACTGTAATTACCCAAACAATTGGGCAATACTACAAATACCCAAAATAAAGGGGGAAAAAGTAAATATTACAAACTTTAAGGTCCTTGATGAAAGGCCCTTAAACTATAAGGTCTTATAGGTGAGACCTTACAAATATGGGGGGTGGAATGATATTTCAAATGAGACAATAAAATTTTCCCATATGGCTTCCTTTTATAAGGGCCACATGACACCCACATTTTGCTCTTAACCGATGTGGGATATGAGCCAACAAAACTAACAAATCTCCACCTTGGCGAATATGCCAACCCACCACAAAACTCTTCTTTTTCCCATATTCTCTATCACAACCGCAACGCCTCCAAATGCGCCCAATGACGCGGTCAAACTCGTACAATGTTGATCAAGTCCAAACAATGACTGAACTTGATCGCTGTCACAATCTTAGTCAACATATCTACGGGATTCTCGACAGTTCTAATCTTCTGAAGTAAGATTCTCTCTTCATCAATAATCTCCCGCACAAAATGATATCGAACATCAATATGCTTCGTACGAACGTGGAACACTGGATTCTTCGCTAAGTGAATAGCACTCTGACTGTCAGAATAAAGAGTGATCTTCTTCTGCCCAATTCCCAATTCATCGAGCAATCCCTGTAATCAAATAGCTTCCTTCACAGCCTCTGTCATAGCCATATACTCTGCCTCTGTAATAGACAAAGCCACTGTAAACTGTAAAGTAGACTTTTCAACTCACTGGTACTCTTGCAAGAGTAAACACATAACCGGTTGTCGACCGACGTTTATCCAAATCACCAGCATAATCAGAATCACCATAACCAATAGCACACTGACCACATGTATCATCCCTCTCAAAGACTAAGCCAACATCTATGGTTCTCAACAAATACCGTAAAATCCATTTCACTGCTTGCTAATGTCCTTTACCAGGATCATGCATATACCTACTCACAACTCCAACTGCATGTGAAATGTCGGGTCTCGTACACACCATAGCATACATCAGGCTACCAACTGCATTAGCATACGGAACTCGAGACATATACTCTCGTTCCTCATCTGTACTAGGAGATAAAGATGCACTAAGCTTCATATGAGGAGCAAGTGGGGTACTTACAGGTTTTGACTGCTCTGTAATGCCAAACCGCTGTAATACCTTCTTCAGATACTGCTTCTGAGTCAAACAAATCTTGCTTCTCCCTCTATCTCTGCTAATCTCCATGCCAAGAATCTTCTTAGCTTCACCCAAATCTTTCATCTCAAACTCTCGATTCAACTGAGTCTTCAACTTTACAATTTCTTCAACATTCGTCGAAGCTATCAACATATCATCAACATACAAGAGTAGATAAATGAAAGAACCATCACGTAGCCTCCGAAAATACACACAATTATCAAATTTGCTTCTTGTGTACCTCTGACCCATCATAAACCGATCAAATCGCTTATACCACTGTCTGGGAGATTGCTTCAAACCATAAAGCGATCTTTTCAGTTTGCAAACCAAATTTTCCTTACCAGCAACTTTGAATCCCTCTGGCTGAGTCATATAGATTTCCTCTTCCAAGTCACCATGTAAAAATGCAGTTTTTACATCAAGTTGAACTAGTTCCATATTCATCTGAGCTACCAAAGCCAACAAAATTCTAATGGAAGAATGTTTCACAACTGGAGAAAATACCTCATTGTAGTCAATTCCTTCCCTCTTAGCGTAGCCTTTAGTGACCAACCTTGCCTTGTAGCGGATGTCATTCTTGTCAGGAAATCCATCTTTCTTTGCATATACCCATTTGCACCCAATTGCCTTTTTACCCTTCGGTAGTTGAGCTAGCTCCCAAGTTTCATTCTTCTGAAGAGACTGCATCTCTTCGCTCATAGCTGTCTTTCACTCATCAACTTCAGAACATCTGACTGCCTCTCTATAAGTGGAAGGAACATCAGCATCTACAATTGGAAGTGCATAGGCCACCATATCAGCAAATCGAGCAGGTCTGCGAATCTCACGTCTTGGCCTATCAATTGCAATAGATTCTTGTTGCTGTTGGGTTCCTGAGTAGAACCCTCACCATCATCTCCCAAATCTCCCTCTGTCATAGGAGTACCATCATCTGTCTCAACAGATCTAACTGGGTTCAATGTCGTCGTTTCAAACTCCACCTGCTGCT
Organism: Boswellia sacra; assembly: GCA_013180625.2. Lineage (NCBI taxonomy): Eukaryota > Viridiplantae > Streptophyta > Magnoliopsida > Sapindales > Burseraceae > Boswellia > Boswellia sacra. The sequence continues at coordinate 172,129 of SNVD02005083.1, forward strand.
GAGTATGCTCCACCTGCTGTGGAGTACCATTCACCTTTGTCTGTTTTCTGATTTCTTCAACATTGAAGACTCATCAAATGTCACATCTCTGCTGGATACAATCTTCCTCGAACTAGGACACCATAGACGATATCCTTTCACTCCTGAAGCAAATCCTAAGAAAATCGCTTTCTTGGCTCTAGGGCCAGCTTAGATTCTTTCACATGATAATATGCAGTAGAACCAAAAACATGTAAAGAATCATAATAAGAAATAGGTTGTCCAGACCATACCTCCAATGGAGTTCTATCACCAATAGCAGCTGAAGGTAGACGATTAATGAGATGACACGCATAAGTCACAGCCTCAGCCCAAAATTCTTTGCCCAACCCAGCATTGGACAACATACACCGAACTTTCTCCAGCAATGTCCGGTTCATGCGTTCTGCCACCCCATTCTGCTGCGGTGTACCTCTAACAGTAAAATGACGTACAATACCCTCATCTTGACACAATTTCAAAAACTGATCACTGCAATACTCACCACCATTATCTGTTCTGAGATTCTTGATTTTTGCCAGTTGTGTCTCAATCATCTTTTTCCATTTAAGAAAAACACCAAGTACATCATCTTTTGATTTCAAACAGTACACCCAAGTTCTTCTGGAAAAGTCATCAACAAAAGTAACAAAGTAGTGCCTACCTCCCATAGATGCGGTTTTAGTAGGTCCCACACATCTGAGTGAACATAATCAAGAATACCCTTGGTATTATGAATAGCGGTGCCAAATTTCACTCTCTTCTGCTTTCCCAGAACACAATGCTCACAGAAATCCAGCTTGCAGGTCTTTGCACCTTTCAATAAGCCTCGCTTTACCAAACTGAATAAGGCTTTCTCACCTGCATGTCCCAAACGCATATGCCACAGTCTCGTAATCTCTGAATCTGTATCATTATCAGAAACCATAGCCGCTGATCCAATAACTGTACTCCCATTATAGTAATACAAGTTGTTCCTCCTAATGCCTTTCAATACCACAAGAGCGCCTGAAGTGACCCTCAGAATACCATCTGGAATAGATATACCACAGACTTTAGATTCTAAGGCTCCCAAAGAGATGAGATTCTTCTTCAACTTCGGTACATACCGAACATCTGTCAGAACTCTAGTCAGTCCATCATGATTCCTCAATCGGATCGAACCTATCCCAGCAGTATGGCAAATATCATCATTGCCTATATACACAACTCCACAATCAAGCTCTTCAAACTGAAAGAACCAATCCCGATGTGGACACATATGATAAGTACAACCCGAATCCATAATCCACTCATCAGAATCAGAAGTGGATAGCTGACCAGCTAGACATATATTTGACTCACTATCAACCTCACGCTCAACAACACATGCATCAGAAACAGCCTTGCCCTTGTCTTTCTTTTTCAACTTAGGACAATCTTTCTTCCAATACCCTTTCTCACGACAAAAGGCACACTCATCTTTTCCTAATCTACCCCTCGACAAAGATTTTCCCCTTTTTCCTAGTTTCCTACTATGACTACGCCCTCTCACTGTCAATGCATCTACTGACTCATCCCTATGTTCCCTTCGATCTTTCTTACGAATTTCATAATTCAACAAAGCAGAACAAACTTCTTCAAAAGACAGTTTATCTTTCCCATGGATAAGAGTAATGCACAAATGATCTAATTCATCCGGAAGTGAGCCAATCAATAGCATTGCCTTAATTTCATCTTTGAATGTTTCATCTAAGTTTAACAAATCAGCAATTAACTTATTAAACTCATCAATATGAGAACTGATGCTCGTACCTGGTTTCAACTGGAGACGGAACAATCTCTTACAATAGGTACAGCCGATTCTCATTGCTTTTCTTCATATATTTGTTCTCCAGCGCCTTCCACAATTTGTTTGCAGATGTCTCCTTAGTGAACGGATACTTTTGTTCTCTACACAAGTAAGAGCGAATCAACCCATAAGCTTTTATATTAAGCCTGTCCCAATCTCTTGCACTGATATCTTCTGGTTTTGTTTCTTCCAGAACAATATCCAAATCTTACTGATACAACCCGTCCAACACCTCACTCTGCCATAAGCCGAAATTATTTCGGCCATCAAATTTTTCAACATCTATTTTTGCATTTGTCACGGTCACTGTCTTCTCTGATACAGTCGACGATGATGCCATGACTACCTCTCACAAATAAGCTCGATACACAAATCACCAACAACCAAGCTCCAAACAAACTATTATATTCAATAACTAGCAATCCAAAATCAACAGCCCAGAATAGTAGCAAGTGCTTCAATGAAGTAGCCACTAACTACCCAAAACCTTTGGCTTTGATGCCAATTGTTATGAACAAGCGGAAGCGATAACCAACAGAACAACCAAATGCATAACCACAACTATGCTAGATAATTGAATACAATAGCAACTAAAGAGGCAACCAATCAACCATAATGCAGAAATAGAAAACACACCAGGATTTAACGAGGTTCGGTATAAATACCTACGTCCTTGGGCGCCGCTGAAGAAATTTTCCACTATCTTCAAAGAGAATTACAAACTTTTGGGCCACAATACAAATTCTACAACTATTGGGCCAAACTACAATTACCCAAATAGTTGGGTCAAACTGTAATTACCCAAACAATTGGGCAATACTACAAATACCCAAAATAAAGGGGGAAAAAGTAAATATTACAAACTTTAAGGTCCTTGATGAAAGGCCCTTAAACTATAAGGTCTTATAGGTGAGACCTTACAAATATGGGGGGTGGAATGATATTTCAAATGAGACAATAAAATTTTCCCATATGGCTTCCTTTTATAAGGGCCACATGACACCCACATTTTGCTCTTAACCGATGTGGGATATGAGCCAACAAAACTAACACATTAGAATCTCGTCATCGCGATCAATAATTTGTCCTTTAACTCCAACTTCAAAATTTCACAATAAAGGTGTCAAAACGTCATCCAAAGTTTCACGCATAGCCCTTAAGGTTTGGTTGTTTTAGTTTAGCTCTTAATGTTTCAGAATCTTTAGTTTATCGCTATACATTCAGTCCACTATATATTCTTGGTTCTTATTAGTTTAGTCCCCAAGTATGGCCAACTACCTTCACTAAAATTCACCCTCAGTCCAACAACCCAAAACACTTCATCCTAAGACACTCCAACAATTAACGACCCTAATAGCTTTGGAAATTAACAAACATCAAATAACAAGTGATGTGAGACCCTTGAAGGTTAGTATAGAAGCCTTAGTGTTGGTAATAAAAGCTTGAATCCTTCTATTACGTAGCAATGGTTATATACAGATATGATTACAATAGTTATAGGTAGGAACAATAACAAGGAAAGATCAAGGAGTAATTATGGGAGATCGATCGAGGAGTAGTTATTGGAGATAATCGATCATAATAAGAATAAATAAGGGATTTCCTACAATGATGAGATTATCAGTTACGATTGCTTAATATGCCCTCATAAGATTGGAGTTCCATCAGTAGCTCGAATCTTGGAACTCGAATCTTGGACTGATGATCAATAAACAGCTTGTGATGAAGTGGCTTTGTAAGAAGTCAGCAAGTTAAGCAGCAGAAGAAACATGAAAAACATGAGACCTTTGTTGAGAAGATGATCACAAATAAAATAGTGATCAAGGGTAGTATGTCTTATACGGGAATGAGAAAACTAGATGAGCAGATTGACATGTGGCACCCAAGTTATCATAATAAATACTGGGTGTCACACCCCGTATCCAACAGAGGAATACTGCAGCGGATAAGAACTTGCCAAGGGAACACAGTTGTCGCTATGCCGAAATCCTTCCTTAATCTTTAACTGATCGAATACCTGAGGTACACAACAGACTAGTGAGTATGAAACTCAGTAAGCAGCTAGAATTATAAAAACTGGCGTAACACTCAAAATAAAACAATTAATGGTGATAACCATTTCAGAATATGACTACTATTTAATACTTATTCCATAAATCACTAATTACTGTTCATATCTTGGTATTCAATCCACCAGTGCTCTACTAAGAAAATCATAACATTGATTTCACTATTTAAGGATCGCGCCCTACGTAAAGGGACTGGCACGATGGTGCCAAGTTTTTGATTTCTAATCTGTTGCAAATTTCAGTTCCATTCTCCTGCACCAAAAGAAAGGCACGCATGTACCAACTCTCTGTTCTTTCTTACTTGAGTCGATGCAATTGGCGCTCCAGTGCTGAAAGTATGGCACAACGATGCCATTCTCTATCTATACCTCTTTAGGTCGGTTAAAGATGCTCTCATGCACTATTTAATGGTGCTCATGCACCAACCTTACATCATTGGCCAATTTCTTAGACCAATTACTCACTTATCTCATCACATTCCTAATTCCGTAAATACATGTCTATGGGTAATCAAGCATGGTTTTTCCATGTCAAAGCTCATCACATACACCCATTTACATACACATGTCTCATTTACAATTCAACTTTCACAAGTCTATCACATACTCATGTGCTCCCATAAACATATAAATCATTCACACATGAGCTTCCATAAGCTAGCTACATTGTTCATATGGATATCCATTTCACATAATTTCGGAAGCTTCCACAGTACAGTCACAGATACTTAGGAACAATGCTCTCTAATCAAGGTAGGACTTTTCATTTCACAGTCAGTTTCCATATGTAGGCCTACCCATGAATCAGCTCAAGGCTAGTCTGACAATCCGGGTGATACCGGGCCCATGCTACCGAATCTCGTCTAAAGAAACACATGGTCCAGACCTCCCCTCAAGCCATAGGGATACAGAACGGTACAGATACATTCAAAGGCCTACCCATGAAATAACTCAAGGCTAGTCTGACAATCCGGGTGATACCGGGCCCATGCTACCGAATCTCGTCTAGAGAAAGACATGGTCCAGACCTCCCCTCAAGCCATGGGGATACAGAACGGTACAGATACATTCAAAGGCCTACCCATGAAATAGCTCAAGGCTAGTCTGACAATCCGGGTGATACCGGGCCCATGCTACCGAATCTCGTCTAGAGAAACACATGGTCCATACCTCCCCTCAAGCTATGAGAGCCAAATATCCTAAGTTGTGGCATGCCACTCACATATCAGTTTTCACATTCAGTCACATAAGTGAAGCTCTATATTAAGCTTTCACTCACATATCACATTTCACATTTCAGTCACATAAGTGAAGCTCTATGTTAAGCTTTCACTTACATATCACATTTCACATTTCAGTCACATAAATGAAGCTCTATATTAAGCTTCTAACCCAATCACAACTTGTCACAATTCATTCACTTTAATGCTAGTATTTAACGGTATCGCATTTCACATTCGACATTTAATATATTCCCATAGGCTTGGCATGTAATTTCGAATTCATAACACATCATACCGTTATACATGCCTTCACACATCACAATATTGCAGTTCACTATCATAATTGAGGTTCTACGTAGGCTTCTCATTAATCACATATACATTCATAAACACAATAAGCCTACATACCTCATAAACATTTATAGATATGCACAATCCACACATTGGCATCATTTCTACACACATAGAATCCCAATGACATCTTTATTCGTGCCAACACCTTCCATTACTCTTCGATGTATTTCAATCATATCGTTGCACAACCAATTCCAGGTATAACTGGTCTCATTCATTTTCCACTCATACATATTCGTGGAACTCTAATACACATGGTATTTCATAGACATTCATTTGTCATTCCATCCACATGAGGAATTAGTATCCTAGAACGTTTGGCATGTATTAATATTATTCAAGCCAATTCACAACAAATTCACCTACATGAGGGCACATTCACATTTCTACATCTCACACACATAGCATTTACACCAACATGTAGCTCACATACTCATCAAAGTGTGTGAAATCACATATTTCATAAATTACTATAAACCTAAATAAAATCATTTCTCATATCAAGGTCCATGTATTCATGGCCCAATCCACATTCCGTCTACACATTTCACATATATTTACAAGCACAATCATTAAACATATTTCATTAAAAGTTAACATCTATTGTGTCCTCAGAAGGGTCTAGCTACTTACCTGGTTAGCCTTGCCTCTTAATTTTGCTCTCATATATTTCTTGATAAGTAGTTGTTTAAAGTTCATCTCTTCTTCTTCTCCTTCCTCTCTGGTAACCATTGCCATAGTCATGACACATTGATCAGTGTCTATTTAGAAGTCATTAAATTCCTTAGGTTAACAACAATTCAACCAACCAATAACATCATTTATTAAACTCTATCACACACACATATTGGTTGGATTATTATAATAAGAGGTTATTCATTTCCAATCATCACCAAAATTCATGGAAATCAAATAGACATACATATTATAGTCCATGAATATTATTGAGTCAAAATAAGGTCATTTACCCCTTGAAAATCCTTAATTTCATTCACACAGCAAATCTGTCTGCAGACCTTTCAACTGAGCAGTGAAACTTTGAAGAATTTTATAAAATTCTACAATAATCCAATCTCCACCAAAATTTCCATTCTAAAACTAGACACATATAAGAGTTATTTCACCAAAAATCATGATTTTATAAGGAGTCTAAGGCAGTCAAACGGAATTTATTTCACAAACTCAGTTCTGGAACTTAACATTCACAGTTCTTTAAGTCCAGATTTGAAAAATCATAACAATTCATACACAACTCCAAAAACCATGAAAATTTACAGTATAACAGAAAATATACCCAAGTTCTCATATTAAAAATCACGAAATTTTGCAAATAGTTGTCCCCTCAAATGGAGTTCATTCCCGCTGCCCTGTTTTAAAACAGGGGAATTCTCAATTTCAATTCAGAACTTCAAAAATTCATTACAATTAGCACACTACGAATTTTTGAGTGTTTCAAAATTCTATAAACTCCTTGAGGTGTCTAGTTTATCATATAAAAACTTCAGAGTCAGAAAACAAACATAGAATTTATAAGAATTTTTGGACTAACCCCTGTTCAGCAAAGAGGCCCTGCAGGAATTTCACTCAATCATGTTTCCTAGCTTCCCGAACATCATGTCTTCTCCTTCAATATACCATATCACATGTAATATCATGATTTCACACCATTTTCAGAATGTACATAACGCAATTATTCCAAAATTTATAACATATCACATTAATTTCCTGTAAAAATGATGGAACCATGCAAGGAAATGGGAGGAGAAGTTGATTTCTACCTCTACTTTGTCTCTAGATTTCTTCCTCTTGCTTAATTTGTTGGCAACCATGGAGGAGAAAGAGATTAGGGCTGGCTGCAGGGATAGGATCAAAATGAATATATTTCTCTAGAATTCTCTCTTTTATACTTATCCAAATCTGCAAAATTTCAGTCTAACCCTTTAAGTTTTCAATTCGTTAATTAGCCCCTCCATCCCATCTAATTTCATCCCTCTCCATATATATATATATATATATATATACATACCTTATAATGTTAATAATACATATTTTTACAATACACATGTAAGTCAAACTTACTTAAATCTTGGGGTGTCACACTGGGAGTGTTGGCAAGTCGAATGTGAAGTTCAGCAAGGAGATTTGTGATCCAATTAAGTTCAGTAGTTGTGGATGTATAGAGCGATACTCAGATTCAGTGGACGATCGAGCCACCGTACACTGCTTTTTGGAACACCAGCTAACTGGTTTAGCTCCCAAGAAAACAAGATAGGCTGAAGTGGATGTACAATCACCTGTCCAGTCCACATCCGCATAGGATTGAAGCGACAATGAAATGTTACGTCGAAGAAAACTACCATGTGAAGAAGTCCCTTTTAGATATCGAAGAACCCTTTTCACAGGACGCCAATGTGTGGTAGTAGGTCTATGCATGAATTGGGATAACTTGTTGATGGCATAGAAAACATCAAGATATGTCATGGCAAGATACTAAAGAGAGCTAATCATTTGACAATACTGGGTAGCATCGGTTGGTGGAGAACCCCCATTAAGGGATAGAATCTCAGTAGCTAACAATGAAGTTGCAATATCACTGGAATCATGCATTTGCATTCGAGCAAGAAGACCCCAAATATGCTTTTGTTGTGTGAAAAATAACCCTTCAGAGGTATGAATTACCTTAATGCCAAGGAAGTAGTTTAGGACTCCAAGATCCTTGAAAGAGAAGCGGGCAGCAAGATGCTTAATAAAAGAATTTACCAATGAAGAAGAGCTACCAGTGACTATGATGTCGTCCACATACACCAACAAAAAAATGGTTAGACCACGATTAGAATAAATAAATAATGAGGGTTTTTGAATTTGAATTGTTGAATTCCTAAGTAAGAAGAAATGAACGTAATTCATAATACCATGCTCGAGATGCTTGATTAAGTCCATAAATGGCCTTTCTTAATTTATAGACAAGTGCTGGATAAGTTTTATCAGAGAACCTAGGGGTTGTATCATATAGGCATCATCATGCAAGTGACCTTGTAAAAATGCATTATTTACATCCAACTGATGAAGTGGCAAGTTGAGCTGCTACGCCAATGTTGGAATGATGTGAACAGTCGTAGGCTTCACAAGCGGGCTGAAGGTAGAGTAAAAGTTAGCTAAGCCTCTGATTGAACCCTTTGGCTACAAGACGAGCCTTATGGTGCTCAATAGAACGGTTTGCCCCTGCTTGATCCTGAAAATCCACTTACAGTCAATAACGAATGAGGTGGAACAAGATCCCAAGTTTGATTTGTTTAAAGGGCAGTGAATTCATCACTTATGGCTTTATGCCAATGAGAGTTCTTTTGACCCTGGTGAAAAGTTGTAGGTTCTATGGAAGGTTGTGCATAAATGCAATTGGCAAAATAATTGTCTAAATAACGAGGATTAGGTTTGGTTATATTGTTTCTGGATCTTGCTACCATTGGGTGGCAGGATATAATATGGGAAGGATTTTGTGACTCAGTGGGTGCAGAAGGTAAAGGAATAGGAGATCTAGAATTAGCAGATAAATTAATATTAGAGAGAGAAGAGTGATTACTTACCAAAGGTTATGAGGCAGTATCGGTTGAGTGTGAAAAGATGAGTTCGGATCAACCTACGCCAAAGGTGGAGATCATGTATCACTGGGAGATTGAGAATCAGTCCAAAAGAGGAGAGTTGGAAGGAGATTCAGAAGTGGAAGGTGAAGTTAAATTAGGATTGTAAGTGTAGGAAAATCTGTTGGCATTAAGATAAGGATTGTATGTAGACAAATTTGAGTGGGAGACACCTATAGTGCTAGAGCTGTGCGAACTAGGGAGACTATAGTATGGTGGTTCAGACAGAAGCCAATTATCTAAGTTAGATGGATTAAACGGGGAATTTCTGGAATTGAGCCCAGAACGAGGGAGCTCATTTTCAACAAAAATGACATGACGAGAGATGAAGAGCTTGATAGTGGCAGGATCATAACACATTATATGCATTATGTGTGGATGAGTACCCAAAAGATATACATGGCCTGGACTTAGGTTCTAATTTGTGTTTGGAATATGGTTTGAGCCAGGGACAACGTAGATACCCAAAAACATGAAGTTTTAAATAATTAGGCTTAACAGAGAATAATTTCTGAAAGGGAGATATGTGATTGAGAATTGGTGTGGAAAGACGATTTATAAGATAGTTGGCAGTGTCAAAAGCAAAAGGCCAAAAGGTTTGTGGTAATGAAGCATAATAAAGTAAGGACTTGCTGGTCTTAACAATTTGTTGGTCTTAACAATTTGTTGATGTCTACGCTCAGCTATACCAATTATTTTTAGGCGCATAAGGTCTGGAGATAAGATATTGTATGCTAGAAGTCGTGGTAATGGTGGAAAGGCCCGAAAATTCAGTATCTCCATCAGAATAAAGCGTACAAATTGAGGTGTTAAATATTTTTCTACCACATTTTTAAATAGCTCAAAAATCTTGCGAACTTCTGATTTAAATCGCATGAAATATAGCCATATATACTTAGTATAGTGATGAGCAACCACGACATAATGGCATGATTTGTCACTGCCAAGTAGGGGTGTGCATATGATGTGGTATGGTGTGGTATCACGATACTATTACCATACCCTACATAGGTCGGATTTTAGATTTTTATACCATACCATACCATTCTTGAATATAATATCATACCACATTCCCTCATGGTAGGGTAAAGGCGGGTATGGTATGATATTTTCGGATAGTTGACCAAATTGACCAAAATTTGGATAATATTTTACCATGTATTTTTAATTATTTTAAAGTTTATTTATAGCTTTTTTTTTCAAGATTTTGACACTTTGATTTTTTATTTTGACATTGTTTAATATTATGATTCATAAAGTTTGAATTAAATAAAAAAATCAAACAATTACATATCATCAACAATACAAATAATCAAGTAACTATATATTCTATAACACAGTAACATCGTATCTATAACAATACAAAAATATCATATAACTACATATTCTATAACAACACGAATACTTAAGCAATTACATTATCTACTACTTCAAAATTCAAGCAAAATGATAAAAAAATGATAGAGGGTGAGGGATTTAGGTTACTCTTTTCATTATATACTCTATTAGTGTATATAACACTCACACATACAAATTATACATAACCAATTATAAATTGACACGTGACATAATTTTTTATTTTTTTAAAAGAAGTATGGTATGGTATGATATTTTCGGGTTTTTGCAAAAATACCCGCCACCATATCATACTATGGGGGGTTTTCAAAATCTTTACCATACCACACCCTATATTTTTTTATACCCTACCCTACCTCCACTATACCATGACGGGTATGTCGGGTTCGGGCGGGTGGGCGGATACCATGCACACCCTTACTGCCAAGTACAGGGGCTGGTCCCCAGACATCTATGTAATCAAGTCAAGTGGTTTGTTGCTAGAAAGGGTATTACTACCAAATTGAAGTCGATGATTTTTATTAGCCCAGAACTACAGAGGTGAAAGACTTATAAGTAGTTTGTTTTATTCCACTTATCACTTAACACTTAAAGTGTTTAGATTTCAATCTTTGAATTTTTGTTTTTTTTTTATTTAGCACTTTTTTTAAGTGATAAATCACTTAATTAAAAAAGCGAAGATTTATCACTTTTTTAATCACTATTGTCTAAATGAGGTGTTAAAAATTTTATTCCATAAATATCCTTATATATTGAAATAATATAAATTTTGTCAAATTTTCTAATCATTATTGTCCAAATGAGGTGTTAAAAATTTTATTTCATAAATATCCCTACATATTAAAATAATATAAAATTTATCAAATTTTAATTTATTAAAAGGTACAATTTTTGTACATTTGTGATTGTTTTAATATTTATTATCAAATTGTTATATTATTTATTACTATATTTATAATTACCATATTAAAATATGATAAATATTTTTTATAATTGGTAAACTTTCATTTATTTCTATTAATATTTCAAATTAATTATCTAATAATATGTTGAGTAATAATTATTGAAAAATTTGATATCATTATAAATAGCGAGTTTTAAAATAGACAATATATTTGATATAATTTTATTAGATATTATAAGGAGAGTTTTATTGAAACTTCAAAAGTTATTTATTATATTATGAAGGACATTTTATTTTATTTAATAGTGTAAGTTTAAAGTAAATAAATTAATATTTAATATTGTCAGTTAAAAGATCATATTAGTTTTTTTTTAAGTTTATGAAATGGAAAACACTTTAATTAATAGAATTAATCTTTTATGATTCAAAATATGGTCCTCAAAACGTAATGGATAAAATACTGCTCTTACAATTTTTTTATACAAATTAATATGGCTTAAACTTGATTTAATTAGAGGAATGAATTTTAAAAATTTATAATATAAATGATATAATAATTATACAATAATATCATATGAGTTTATATAATATAATATTAACTATTTAAACGAAAAAGAATTTTTATTTAATTTTAGTTAATAATTATTTTTTAAAGGGTTGTAAGAAATATAATATTAATTATTTAAATGAAAAAGTATTTTTATTTAATTTTTTTAACTATTTAATTTTTAAAAGATTGTATAAAAATAAATATAAACATTTTATATTTTAATAATGGTAAAAAAAGTCACATTAAAGGTAAAATATTCTCTTACTACTTTTTTTAAGTGGTATATAAAAAAGCAAATAAACATCCTATTAAGTTGTGTAAATTAAGTTTTAAAAAGTATTTAGATCTAAAAAGTATTAAGTGATTGAAACAAATACCAACTTAGACTCAGGGATAGGAATAGAATGACTAGACAAAATTTTATTTAGTATTCTTGATAAGGGATGACCCAACGGAGCATGCTAATTGGAAAGAGGATTTTTGGTGTGAATAAGGGCATGTGGCAATGGTCTGGAAGAACTCGGCCACTAATAGAGATTGCATTATTCCATCCTTTGATGACGAGAGGGCCCCCGTAGTCAAATCCTTCACAACAACTTCGAAAGGAAAAAAATTCAATAGATGTTCGATTATGCTTACAAAATTGAGAGATAAGAGATTAAATTATTTTTTATTAAAGGTGCACACAAAACATTATTCAATTGAAAAATGGAAATAGGAGCAGAGAGAGGGACAGACCATGTGTGAGTGGTGGTAATTCGAGAACCATCACTAATTATAATACCATCATTACCTCCATTCTCAGAATGAATAGATAAGTTCCAAAGATCAGATTTAATGTGATGAGGGGCTCCCAAATCCAAAACCCAAATGGAGTTGGAATGTCCAAATTCACCTTGAATAAAATTGGCCTGCATTTAGAGGAAAAAATTCTAACGTGATCAACATTGTTTGGCAGTGTGACCAACTTTATCACACAATTGACAAACAATACGTAACTGATGATTATCTGAGGAATGCCGGTGATTATTGTTGTGTGGGTTGCTGCTTCTACCGTTGGGAGTGCTGGTGAACCGTTGATTGGGTGAACTGGTATTGTTAGAAAAGAAGCGATCGCGGGAACCTTGATTGCGGTTGGACCCATGTTGATTTTACCTATTTCGATCACTGAAATTGTTGGAAGAAACATTGAGAATTGAGCAGTAAAGTGATTACCATCTGATTTTCTATCATCCAATTTGAGAAGCATCTCATGATCCATCAATTTCTTATATGAAGTTCCTCAAAACTGATGGGATCAGATCGGGCTCGCACTGCAACATTATTTTCTTTTAATTCTAGAGTTAATCCGTCCAACACATGATGAAGTATTTCATCCTCAGTTAATGGTTGCCAACAAGTGTCAGTTCATCTGTTATGGTCTTAATGGACTCCATGTATTCAGAAACCATTTTGCCATCCTTGGACATCTTTGCAAGAATATCGCGAAGTGTAAGATATCGAGTACGAGACTTGTTAGTGTATGTTTCAGTAAGCTTGCGCAGGGCCTCAATAGCAGTTTTGATTCCACTGAAGAAATGCTTGAACCAAAAAAGTAGATAAGGAATATATGGTATGTCTAATGAGAGCATCTATGCGGAGCCATTTTCGGTGGTCAGGATTAGCAACAACGTTGTCTTTGTAAATAATTGAAGATGGAGGAGAGGAAAATGACCCATCTAGATTGCCATCTTGATCATAAGCTAGCATGAGGCTGTGTAATTGAGTATGCCAAGTTGCAAAATTATCTAGAGTAAGTTTAAGAGAAAATTGAGTGGATGCATTAACTAGATAATTTTAGAAATGATAAAAGGCGGTGAATCAATAAAGGTTGACGAACTGCCAGTGGTCTCTTTGTGAACTGTTACATTAGACTTGATGGCAGGAAGCAAGATAATGTGAAGACAAAAAATTGGATCGAACAGAGCTTGTTAAAGTAGAGGATGCTCCGATACCATAGAGAAGCTTTAGTGTTGGGAATAAAAGCTTGAATCCTTGTATTACTCAACAATGGTTATATACGGATATGATTACAATAATTATGGGTAAGAACAATAACAAGGGAAGATCAATGGGTAATTATAGGAGATCCATTAAAGAGTAATTATAGGAGATAACTGATCTTTATTAGAACAAATAAGTGATTTCGTAAAATGGTGAGATTATCAGTTATGATTCCCTAATAGTTACCCATCAACAATTAGTTGATAGGATGGATAGTACGGAATAAACCTTCAATAAATGAATTAGCACAACTTCTTACAAAACAAAAACAAAATAACAAGAATGAATCTTTGGAAGATAAAAATTATAAGTGAGGATAAATGTGATGCTCTTGGTGAAGATGATGAAGCAAGTAAGATTGATGCTGAAGATGGACATGAATCTAAAGGTGATATTAAAATAGAGGATGAGATTAATTCTAATGATGATATGGAGTTTACATGTGAAGTCAAATACATATGTGAAAAAGAATCTCATGTAATCAGTCAAAAAGTTGATTTTGTAGGTTGTGATTCATATTTGGGTTCATCTAATCTTATCATTGGGTTTATATACTTCGTGAATTCTTCCATGAAGATTATAATTTGTCTGCCGACCTTGAAGCCTATTGAAGTCTCATTAAATTTTTTATCATGCGTGCCTATGCAAGAGAAAAATTGGGTTGACAACTTTCCTATGTTGGTGCAAAACAAGATGTGGCATACATTTCCTTGTGTTTTTGCAAATTCCTCCCTGATAACTCAACTAGAGTCAAGTTTTTTCAAGTTGGAGAAAATTGATGTAGGACTCATAAGATTATGATTTGGAATAAATTAGGGTTTTCTATTTGATTTAGGAATTTCAATAAATTAGGGATTTTGACTTCTTAAATTGGGAATAATCTTAATTTAAGTTATTCTCCTAATAATTATTTTTCTATTTTGTTGGGGAGTTATTTTTTATATTTTCTAATTTTGTTGAGATTAAATTCTATTTTTTAGTTAAGTTATGTTTGTTGGCACTATAAATATGTATCGTTAAATATTTTATTTCTTATGTTGTTAACTATAGATTTTTTATCTTATTAATAAAATTGTCTTATCTCTCAATTTCTTTTATTATTTTCTTCCATTTCTTCTATCTATATCTCCCTCATTTCTTTTAATTTAAGGAACATCGTTTCTCATCAATCCTCTTTTCACAAGTTTTTTTTTCCTAGAAAACTGCTATCTAGAGACTAGAGCTAGCTTGCAATAAACTGAGCCACATTTGGAGGTTCACCCATAAAGTTAATCACTACCGCTTTGATAGGTGCCATTTCTTCAAAGATGACTGCACAATCTATGATTTAGCATTGATAATGATAACCTATTTCAGTTTATATGGAAATTTCAAACTCATATCCATGTTACTCCAACAAATTTAACATTATAAAGGTCTCCTCTCTTTCTTTCTCCCACACTGCTGTTAGGTATGTGTAGATGTGTAGTGTTCTCTGGTTGAGTTTTATTTTTTTTTATTTTTTTGTCTAGTACATCAAAGAACATTCCCAAGTATAAAGGATTGGATTCACAGTCGAGATGTGAGAGTTGCCTAGAAAGTGATCATGTCATGTCAATGAGAAATGTTGGAATAGAAAACACTGTTTGACTTACTAAATTTGAAAATGGATTGAAGCTGCTACGATGGCCCGGGGGGTAAATGCCATGATCACATAGCACACTGCATCGGGTTGTAATGACCTCATATTGAACCTCATAATATCCCGACGAATGGGACAACGTAGCAAACACTTTTTGCAAGTAGCCACGGGTTAAACAAAGAAAATTTGTCTAGAACTTGCCTTAATTCATTGATAATGGGAATACCCAATGTGGAAATTTGGGTCTCATTTGAGTGGTAAAGAATGTCTCATCACTAGAATTAACCAACTAGATTCTATATTTAGTATTGTTTCACTAGTATGTCTAATGTTTCATTATCTTGTTGATATAAGTCCGAATTTTTGAAGATTCTTCAGTTGTCAATATTGGAAAGCGTTTTAAATACCATAGATGAAATATAAGTCTAGATGGAGCATTATTTACAGTGTTTATGAGACACTTGTTGCGATGAGCTTATAGGTTTAGTTTTAGACACTAATGGATATGCTTTCTAAATTATTGGTTATCGGCTTTATGTTACTATCTTTCTTCTCTGGTTTCTCTTATGCATTTGGCATAATTAGTTCAACCCAGTCTTTTAGTGCCAGCAAGGCCTTGGTTTCAAATTAACCTTTAAGCTTGGTTTCTTCAGTCCTGGCAGTTCCAAGAATCGTTACTCGGGAATTTGGTACAAGAAGATGCCAGGGAAAATAGTTGTTTGGGTCTACTCAAACCCATTAATGATTGTTCTGGCTTGTTGATGACAAGTAGCATAGGCAATCTTGTTTTGATGAGCCAGAATAAGAGTGTTGTGTGGTCAGCAAACTTGAGTGATGAAGTCCAGAGTCATCTGGTTGTAGCACAGCCCCTAGATTCAAGGAAACTCTATCCTATGAGTAAGAGGTGAAAAAGATGATAATTCGGGAAGATATTTGAGGCAAAGCTTTGACCATCCATCTGATGCATTGCTACTAGGAATGAAGTTGGGATGGGACTTAAAAAAGTGGTCTTATAAGGCGTTTATTAGCATGTAGGAGCCCAGAAGAATCATTTCCTGGAGACTTTTTGTAGCACCCTAAAGTTTACTAATGATTATGATATTTTTATGTTACCATATATATATGTGTTGGGTATAGGTGTTGTTGTAATAAAATAAGGATTGGGGGAGGTGATTGCAAGAATTAAGGAAATGAGGGGCTGAATTGTGATTTTTCCCTTCATGTTTATATAAATAAACCCTCTAGACTCTAGAAAGACCCATTTTTCTTCCCCCTTTCTCTTTGAAACGTCCAGCACCCTCTCTCCCTATTTCCCTCAATTTTGCCATGGAATCAAGAGGAAAATAAGGAAACAAAAGGCCAAGAGGTAAAATATTCACTCCTCCCTCTCTAACTCTAGCCATACCCATGCAATTAAGTGATGGTTTATTGTTATTTGTGATATTTCATGTTAGCATATGCTGTAAATGGCTATAAAAACATGAATTAGAGTGAGTTATGGAAGAATTTAAAGATTTGATGATGCTAGGAAGCTAGAAGTAAAGTATGAGCATGAATCTTGCAGAGTTGTTTTTCTGAACAATGCTAAGTCTGAAAATTCCTATAAATTCGTGGTTGTTTGCTGACTTTGAAATTTTCATATGATAAACTAGACACATCAAGGAGTTTATAGAATTTTGAAACGCTTAAAAATTCATAGTGTGAATTGTAATGAATTTTTGAATCTCTAGTTCAAAATTGTGAATTCCCCTGTTTTAGAACAGGGCATGGGGAATGAACTCGACGTGAGGGGGAAAATCGATGTAAAATTTCTTGATTTTTGATATGAAAACCCTTGGATATGTTTTCTGTTAGACTTTAAATTTTCATGATTTTTGGAGTTGTGTATGAATTTTTATGAATTTTCAAAACTAGACTTAAAGAATTGTGAATGACAATTTTTAGAACAGAGCATATGGAATAAATTTCATTTGACTAACCTAACTCCTTAGAAAATCATGATTTTTGGTGGAATGACTCTTATATGTGCCTGCCTTTAGACTGAAAAATTTGGTAGAGATTTGAGGATTGTATAATTTTATAAAATTCTTCAAAGTTGCACTGTTCAGTTGAGACGTCTGCAGACAGATTTGCCGTGTGAATGAAATTAAGGATTTTCAAGGGGTATATGACCTTATTTTGACTCAATAAAATTCATGGACTATAATATGTATGTCTATTTAAGTTCCATGAAGTTTGGTAACGATTGGAAATGAATAACCCATTATTATAATAATCCAACTAATATGTGTGTGTGATAGTGTTTAATAAATGATGTTGTTGGTTAGTTGAAATATTGTTAACCTACAAGCGGTTTAATTCTTTCTAAATGGACACTGATTAGTGTGTCATGACTATGGTAATGGTTACCAGAGAGGAAGGAGAAGAAGAAGAGATGAACTTTAAACAACTGCTTGTCAAGAAATGCAGGACAACAAAATTAAGAGGCGAGGCTAATCAGGTAAGTACCTAAACTCTTCTAAGGACACAACATATGTTAACTCTTAATGAAATGTGTTGGTGGAATGTGGATGGGGCCATGAATACATGGACCTTGATATGAAAAATGATTCGATTGGGGTTTATAGTAATTTATGAAATGTGTGATTTCACATATTTTGATGTGTATGTGAGTTACATGTTGGTATAAATTCTGTGTGTGCAAGATATAGAAATGTGAATGTGCCCTCATATACGTGAATTTGTTGTGATATGGCTTGAATAACATTGCCAATGAAACGATGTGTGTATATGAAGAATGAAATACATGCCAAACGTTCTAGGATACTAATTCCTCATGTGAGATGGCATGACAAATGAATGTCTATGAAAAACCATGTGTATTAGAGTGCCATGAATACGTATGAGTAAAAAATGAATGAGATCGGTTATACGTAGACATAGTTGTGCAACGATATGATTGAAAT
The DNA here is from genome assembly GCA_013180625.2 of Boswellia sacra. Lineage (NCBI taxonomy): Eukaryota > Viridiplantae > Streptophyta > Magnoliopsida > Sapindales > Burseraceae > Boswellia > Boswellia sacra. Next base: position 190,701 of record SNVD02005083.1, read on the forward strand.
ATATCGAAAAATAATGGAAGGGTTGGCCCTAAGAATTCAATGCGGTTCTATATGTGTAGAAATGATGCCAATGTGTGAATTGTGCACATCCACAAGTGTTTATGAGATATGTAGGCTTATTGTATTTATGAATGTATATGTGATTAATGAGAAGCCTACGTAGAACCTTAATTATGAAAGTGAACTGCAATATTTTGATGTGTGAAGGCATGCATCACTGTGTGATGTGTTATGAATTTGAAATTACATGCCAAGCCCATAGGAATATATTGAATGTCAAATGTGAAATTTGATATTGTTAAATGCTAGCATTATAGTGAACAAATTATGACAAGTTGTGATTGGGTTAGAAGCTTGACATAGAGCTTCACTTATGTGACTGAAATGTGAAATGTGATATGTGAGTGAAAGCTTAATATAGAGCTTCACTCATATGATTGAATGTGAAAACTGATATGTGAGTGGCATGCCACAACTTAGAATATTTGGCTCTCATAACTTGAGGGAGGTCTGGACCATGTGTTTCCCTACATGGGATTCGGTAGCATGGGCCCGGTATCGCCCGGATTGTCAGAGTAACCTTGAGTTATTTCAAGTGTAGGCATCTCTGTGTATATGTACTATTCCATGTGGCAAGATAGAGTCCAGTAGCACTATGTGGCTATCACCTTTGGGTGATGGCGGATTCGTGCAATGTGAGAATGTGATAAATACTCACTGGGACGATACCTTACCTGCGGATGCCGCCAATGGGTGGCTATGTGATATGGGCCCACATATGTGATCTGACTATGAGATGATAAGTCCTACCTTGCCTAGAGAGCATTGTTTCTTAAGTATCTGTAACTGTACTGTGGAAGCTTTTACAATTATGTGAAATGGATATCCGTATGAACAATATAGCTAGCTTGTGAAAACTCATGTGTGAATGATTTATGTGTTTATAGGAGCACACGAGGATTTGATAGACTTGTGAAAAGTTTATTTGTAATAAAGAGGTATAGGTAGAGAATTGGCACTGCTACGCCATACCTTTCACGCTGGAGCGCCACTTACATCGACTCAAGTACGAGAGAATAGAGAGTTGGCACCTGCGTGCCTCTCCCTTGGCGTAGGAGCGCGAAACTAAAATTTGCAACGGATTGGAAATCAGAAACTTGGCACCACCGTGCCACTTCTCTCGCGCAAAGGTGCAATCCTTGAACAGTAAAATCAATTTTCTGACTTTCTTAGTAGGGCACTGGTGGCTTGTATACCAAGAAATGAATAGTAATCAATGATTTATAGAATAAGTATTGAATAGAAGTCATATTCTGAAATAGTTATCGCCATTAATTGTTTTATTTTGAGTGTTACGCCAATTTTTATAATTCTAGCTGCTTACTGAGTTTCATACTCATTAGTTTGTTGTGTACCTCAAGTATTCGATCAGTTAAAGATTAAGAGAGGATTTTGGCATAGCGAAGACTTTGTTCCCTTGGCAAGCTCTTTTTTGCAGCAATATTACTATATTGGGTACGGCTTGTGACACTTTTCTTTGGAGATATACCTGAAAGATAATCCTGGGTTATTTACACGGAAGAACTTGTACATTAGAATGTCTGCTTTAGAACCAGGTATGGCTTAAACTTTTCTTAAGTTATTCCTTAATAAGCATTTTTGTTATAATCAACTTGTTTAGACAGGTGTAGGTTATAGAGTCAATGGAGTAACCAGTTTCTTGCTTTCCCGCTATAACTTCTACAATTAATTTTTTTTTTTAATTTGGCTATATTTGATCATTAGTTTGCCTCTGTTAATCAAAATTGTCAATGCAGGGAAGAAAGATCAGCATTAGATGAGAAGAGTGATCATAGTTGCTATTGCCATTGCTGTGGTTGCTGGCGCACTACTTATAGTAATTATGAGCCGTTACATTCACAAAAGCTATAGGTAAAGTCACTTTGTTTACAGTAACAAATTTATGGTAATTTCGTTCTATTTATACGAGTTATAGCAATTTCATTTTAGTCAACCTTTGTTATGAGGATCTCTCACTTTTTTAACCGTCTAAGATTGAATGAATATTATCTTCTCTTTATACTTCAAAATATTTTATGAACTATATAGCTAATATTATCTATTATTTTAGCTAAAACAAAAAACAATAGCGAGGCTATTCAGGAAAATGACCGGGAGCTACCATGTTTAACTTTGCAACAATTGCAAATGCCGCCTCTAACTTCTCATCAAGAAAAAGCTTGACGAAGATGGCTTTGGACCTGTTTAGAAAGTAAGCTTGCGACATTCTAATCAAATCACCACATGACATCCTCATGAACGATGTAATTATATTACTTAGATTGCCGTAGCTTATTTCAAAAATATATTTTCCCAGGCATGATTGTGGACGGAAAAAGAAATTGCTGTTACAAGACTTTCAAAGATTTCAGGGCAAGCATTAAACGAGTTCAAAAATGAAATTAAAACTGATTGCCAAACTACAGCATAGAAATCTAGTGAAGCTCCTTGATAGCTGCATTCAAGAAGAAAAAAAAAAACTGCTGATGTACAAGTCAATGTCTAACATACGTTTGAACTTTTTCATTTGTGGTCTGCGTCCCTTATGAATTCAGCTAGCCTAGTTTTTAATAGAACAAAATCTTAGGAAGCAATCAAGGCTAAATATCTGTGATTAATTTCCTGTAAATGTGTGATTCCATTTTATTAATTTTTTATTATTGTTTCCCTTGATTTGTCCACAATTATAGGACTGAAATCAAGGATTGGATTGCCGTAATTGTGTATATGAAGCCCATCTATAAGCTAATGAAAATACAAAGAGCAATATTCATCAGTTTCTCTAAATTTTGTTATGGTATCAGAGCAAAGTGCTCTCGAAGCACAAACAATTCTTATCTTTTTCATTCTTTTTCACTCAAAATGTTCTCCTCTTTTTCATCATCAACATGTAAACCCACTGTTGTGATGTCAATTGGAAATAACAACACTTATGTCTCCCCTTCACTCATCTCAATCAACACAACATCACAAATTCCATTAAAAGTCTCTACAGGAGGAAACTATGCCTCTTGGAGATCACAGTTCTCTAACCTTTGTTTAGCTATGATTTGTTAGGTTACATTGATGGATCACACCCATGCCCGGCAGAAACCATGGTGAAATTGGGAGAAGCAGAGTCTTCACCAAATCCTACTCATAAATTTTGGCTCCATCAAGATCAGCTCATATTGCAAGCCATTCAAGCTTTTGTTGCTGGTAATATTGCTTCGCTTATATCTTCTTGCACCACCTCTGTTGAAGCATGGAAGAAACTTGACACTACTTTTGCAAATAAATGTTAAACTCGAATGCTAACACTACTTTCCACATTGATGAAAACTTCAAGGAGTGTATCACAATTTCTAAATATATGCAAAATATATATCAAATGTCTAATTGATGATTTAGCCTTGATAGGTCATCCACTCAGTGATGTTGAAATAGTTATTCTTCCACTCAATGGGTCGTCGTCATCATCATAACCTTACAGCTCTCATCCCACCGCCTTCACAACCACTACTATTGTCTTGTCGATATTTGGCATCATTGTCTTGGTCACCCATCTATGTTAGTTCAACAAAAAGTAATGTCCAATTACTCTCTTCCCTTGTCTCATTTTGTCAAATCTCATTGTGACTCCGATCTTTGTAATAAGAGTCTCAAACTTCCTTTTGGTTTTTCACCTGTGTCATGTAATTCTCCTCTAGAAATTATATACATGGATGTATAGGGGCCATCTCCAATAATTTCTTCTGATAATTTTTGATATTATATTATCTTTGTTGATTATTTTACTAAATATACTTGGTTTTATCCAATGAGACAAAAATATGATATTCTTTCTATTTTTACTCGTCACAAAAAATTAGTTGAAAATTTCTTCGAACCCACCATTAAAACCATATATTCTAATGGAGGTGGTGAATATGAAGACTTGGCACACCAGCTATCCAACTTTAGTATTCAACATCTTAAATCACCACATTACACCCCTCACTTAGTAGGCTCAACAGAATGCAAACATCGCCATATAGTCAAGAACGGTCTTACTCTAATTCATCAAGCTTCCTTAACACTAAAATTTTGGTTCTTTGCATTTTAGGCTGCTACTTATCTTATCAATAGGCTACCCACTCCAATCCTCAAATTTCAGTCACCATTTGAAAAGATTTTTAATAAGAGCCCGAATTACCACAAACTTAAAGTGTTTGGTTCTTTATGTTATCCATAGCTTTGTCCTTACACCTATCATAAACTTGAACCCAAATCCAAACCTTGCGTATTTCTTGGTTACTCTCTCACTCACAACTCATATATTTGCCTAGATCCTTACACTAACGAGTGTTTTATTTCTCATCGTGTCATATTTTTTTAGTTTACTTTTCATTTTCAAAACTTGTCTCTGTCTGATTCTTGCTTTACCAATGATTTCTTGTCAAAATGGTACTCTAACACTCTTTTACTAACCACGCATGATCTTAGTCTTTCTAGTTCTAGAGACATGTACGTCTTCACCAGAATTTCTTTAATCCACTTCACCATTTCCTGTTAATACGCTGAATATTTTGGAAGGTACTCACTCACCACAATCCACTTCTTCCCTGCATTCAATTTCCTCTCCACATTATCTTTAGTCTAGTGATAATACGAAGACAACTTATTCTATGTAATCGTCTTCCACAACCTTTTCTAATGACGCCACATCCTCTAGTCGTTCACAATTACGTATACGCTTGTCTACTCATTGAATCATAATCCTTTACTTGTCTAGCTCATTGAATCATAATCCTTTACTACCTATTTGCAAGCTCAAAAATTTGCTCAATGGCTTAAAGCCATCAGTGAAGAATATGATGCACTCATAGAAAATTCAACCTAGACCCTTGTTTCCCCCTACCGCACATAAAATATTGTTGGGTATAAGTGGATGTTTAAGATTAAGCAAAAATCAGATGGATTAGTTGCATGTTATAAAGCCCGTCTTGTTGTTGAAAGGTTTCATCAAGGACCTAGTGTTGATTTTACTGACACAATTAATCTAGTTGTCAAGCCGACAACAGTTCGACTAATTTTAAGTCTTGCTATCTCGAAAAGCTGGCAATTATGACAATTGGATGTCAATAATGCTTTTTGCAAGGTTCACTTTTAGATTATGTCTCCATGGAACAGCCACTAGGATTTGTAAATCAATAGTTTCCTCATCATGTGTGCAAACTTTAGAAAGCAATTTATGATCTTTGTCAGGCATCAAGAGCTTGGTATAGTTGAGATCTTTTTAATCTTTCATGGTTTCACGAATTCCAAATCCGGCAGCTCTCTCTTTATTTTTTTTCACATGGCTAGATTTTTATATATTTGTTAGTGTATGTTGACGAAATTATACACAGGCAACCATCACTCCTCCATTGAGCTATTTATAAAAACTATGGCAGAATGGTTCTCTTTTAATGATATTGGATCCCTGAGTTATTTTCTTGGCATTGAGCCACTTATACTCTACATGGTTTATTTTTATCTTAGCAAAAGTATATCACTAATCTCTTATTTAAGCACAAAATGCATGAAGTCAATGCAGTTGTCATGCCTCTCTCTCCCACTAAAACACTTAGGTATATTCGTTTATGAATCCAATATTTTTGTTTTCAATTGAATTTAGGAATGTATGGTTGATTTTGAATTATTTTGAATTTTGAAAAGGATATGTGGTTGAGATTGAATGTAAATTGTATTGAAAAATATACAGCACAGAAAACAAGATTTTGGATTCATAAACGAACAGGGGGTTAAGCTTCATGATGGTAGCCCTGCAGTGGATGAAACTAAATATTGGCAAGTTATTGTTTCCTTACAATATCTTTCGTTCACTCGTCCTGACATCTTATTTGTTGTTCATAAACTTTCTCCTTTCGTCAATTCATTCGTCTTTAGTTAAATGGATTTTGCGTTATCTCAAAGAGACCAGTCATTTTAGACTTTTACTCTGAAAACAATCATTTTCTAGTCTTCATGCCTTTATTGATTCTGATTAGGCAGGAAATCTTGATGACCGGACATCCACTTCTGCAAATGTTTTTTCCTTGGTGGACCCAGGGGGGTCCAGGCCCCTCCTAAAAAATTTAACTCTCCTATACCCCCTTAGTGGCGGACCTAGGATTTTGTAAAAGAAGAGGCACCTTAGTATTTTTAAATTTTTATAATTTCTTTGATAAACAATAAAAAAGAAAAAATTTATTAAAAATTAAAAAAATACATATAGATAGGGGATATAATGAACCTTGTCCCTTAAAATAAATTCTAACACAATAAAACAAAATATAAAATATTAAAATATGATAGTTCAACAATTTAATAAATACAAAGTCATAATTATATCCTACAAGTTTTCATACTTTGAAAATGTTGCATGATTACCTTATTATATCAAAAATATCCTTATAAATGCATGCAAGCAAGCTATCGTTTATCCATTCATCTCCTATTCAATTGCGTGATTCGATATTTACAATATTTATAGCAAAGAATGTATCAAAATAAATAAATAAGCATTAGTAAAATATTCATAAATTTTATTGATATAATATAGTAGTAAGAATTAATTAAAATAACGATGTAATTTACTTGAAAGGAATGATCATTAGTTATACATCTTGTATTCGATTGCACTTGTTATAGAAAAGGTATATGATTGTTTGCAAAATAAAAACAAGATATTGACAACAAATGAACATGAAAACTACATGAGAAAAACATTAAAATTTTGATTAAAATTTTATATATAAAATAAAGAGTAAAATATTAAATATAATAAAATATAAACTCGTTTGGCTTTTGAAGAAAATTGTCCTCGTCTTTTCTTTAGTACCAATTCGCAGGGGAGAAGAGTAATAGGAGACAGGGTAGGTGGCAGAGGTCAATGGTCAGGTGGCTGCAATAAAAAGAAATTAAAAAAAATGTGTAGCTAAATTAGATACTTTTCAATAAAATGGTGTATTTGAAACTAGTAGAACCTGGGAGGGTACTATAAGGAGTTTAGTTTTTTAGGAGGGGCCTGGGCCCCCCTGGGTCCGCCTCTGACTCTTCATTTTTGAAAATTCAAGCATGGTGTGACAATAACATGAATATCATACTTGCTATCTAGATCAAACAAGAAGTAAACTATTAGACTGGTCCAAGCATTTCCACATTATTTATGGGATTTTGAGAGGTCTTTTATATCTTCATCAAGATTCTAGACTAAAGATTATACATAGAGATCTAAAAGCAAGTAACATATTACTTGATAGTCAAATGAACCCAAAAATTTCAGATTTTGGCTTAGCAAAAACTTTTCCTAGAGACCAAATCGAAGGAAACACAAGAAGAGTTTTGGGACATAGTAAGTGTATTTTGTCGTACCATCTCTATAGTTCAATTTCACTCAATGATGAAATTTCTCTTTTCAACAATCTTATAAAGTGGATATATGGCAGCCGAATATGCTATTAATGGGCTATTCTCGGTAAAATCATATCTATCTAGTTTGGAATTTTGCTGCTGGGAATAAAAACAGAGGATTCTGTCATCCATACTACGAACTGAACCTTCTAGGATATGTAAGTAACAAGTTAAAACATTAAGTTACTTGCACTAATGTTTCAAAAACTGTCACATGTAAACATAATTTGGATTGGCAAACCATTAACGACTGAGTTTTTTTTTTACGTTTTAGGCCGAGAAATTGTGGAGAGAATGCAAGATTTTAGAATTGACTAGCTCATTCTTGGACTAATTATGCAGTAATCTGTCAGAATCGAGACGATATATCCACATTAGTTTGTTGTGCGTACAACAATATCTATAGGACAAGCCAAGCATGTCATTTATGATTCTCATGTCAACTATATGCTTCATTCCACATCCAACTAATCGGTATTGTCATCTTTAATTGGAGCACAAAATTTAGTGATCCATTCTGAACACAAGTCAAGCAGTGTAAATAGAGAGTGAAAGAGAATTCTATCCATTATGTATTAATTTCACATTGCCACTAAACAGACTAACCAGCCAAATTGACTCCACTGGGTATTAGGAGACAATTTGAGCTTAGTATTATTGTTCGACACTATTCTAAGCAGTGACGGAGCCAGAAAGTTCATCAAGGGGGGCCAAAATTTTATGGACAGTAAAATTTTTGTCATGTAAGTTTATGAACAGTAAAATTTCAAAATTTTCATATTAATAATAATATATTCAATTACTAAGTAATTTCATGTTAAATTACTAACTTGATTATTTAATATTTTGAAAGTATGATATAATATCTAATTTATCATATTATTAACTAAATTTTCATTTAACCATTGATCCTCATTTAGTTATGTAAATGAATTTTCAAAAATAAAAACACTTTCTTAAAGAAGAATAATCAACTTAGTAATTTACTATCCAAATAAATAATAGTTGACTTTTGAGTAATAAATCTAAAATTTTCTAATATTGATAACTTTAAATAATTCAATATATCTAACAAAGTTTCAATTCTTAATTTACGATGCAAATAAATATTAGACAAGATATGTAACGTCCATGCTTATTTTATTTATATTATAACAAATATAAAATATTCAAAATCATGACCCTTAACACAGTTTAGAAAAATTATATATATATAGACACACACATTAACAATGAAAACAACTAGTAAGTCATTGGATAAAAAAATAAAGCAACTACATAGAACTATTGTCTTATTTTCATAGATAATATAATGATAATAAGTAAATAGTCATAAATTATAAATCAAGATGAAGCAAAAAAAGTGATTTTCAACAATATTAAATCATAGTACATTTGCTTAATATGATAAAAACCGATAAATAAAAGACAAGAAGAAAATTTTTACTTTTGCATATACTAACTTCTAATTCTTGTTATGTAAATAGACGAAACACATAAGATAGATATGTTTTTATTTGGTAAAGGTGTCGAGTGAAGTGAAGAAGAAGAAGAAGAAATAATTTCTTATTTTATATAAATAAATGGGAAAGAAGACATAATCTCTTATTTTATGTAAATAGATAGAATCACAAATGATAAAGTATAATTTTAAATTTGTTGAGGTGACAATAAAAAAAATGATCAACTTTAATTAAATTTATAATTTTTTAAAAAAAGGAGGGGCAAAATAAAAATATATTTTAAAAAATTTTCAAATCTAAAAAAATTTTCAAATCCAGGAGGGGCAATTGCCCCTCCTTGCCCCTTCTTGGCTCCGTCTATGATTCTAAGTGGAAGAAACTAAATTGAATCGAACTCAAATCTGCAGATACAAATAAAAAAGATATTAGATGCATATAAGCATAAATGAGGGACGATTTTTTTACTCTAATGCCATGTTAAAAAAGCCACTCCATCTAAAATATTAAGGCCGTAATCGTATATGTTTTCCAAAATTATTTTCTGTTCTGCACATTTTTCAATACATTTCAAATTCAATATCAACTACATATTTTTTACAAAATTCAAAATAACTCAAAGCCATCCATATATTTCTAAGTCTTTTTTAAAACAAAAATACAAAACTCATAAACGAACAAAGCCTATTAGATAAGTATAACAATAGTACTAAACCTCGTAAAACAAGTTTCTCAAATCAAAATTCAGCCGTCATTCATGATATTACAATCTCTAGATTAAAGCAGCTATGATGGCCTAGAGATAGGCATCCAGGTTACATTGCATCGTCTTGATGGCTTCATAGCAGAGCTTAAAATTTTTCAACGGATAGGTACAAAGAGACTACGAATACTTTCTTTGAAACTGTTAAATTAAAAACCGACATTGATCTCTAAAATTTAAATAGTGTAGGGGTAAATTTATCATTTTGAGTTTATTTCATGCTTTTCTCATTTTCTTCCCTTTTATTTTCTATTTCTTCTTTTTCTTCTTTTCTTTATTTTTATTTTTCTTTTTGTCAAACATCGTTCTCCCTTATTTTCCTCTCTTTTTCCTCTCTTCTCATTTTCCTCTCTTTTTCATCTCTTCTTGTGGTTGTCTTTTTGCTTGGTGATGTGGTGAATAAAAGGAGCTACTTGACTTTTTTATTAAAATCTTTTCCGATGGGGCGTGGCAGCGCGTTGTGTGTTATTATAAGTCTGTGTTGCACCCATGATACGCAAATCCATCTGGATTTGATTTTCTTTCCTCTTTGTTGGAGTTTTGTTGGCTAGATATGATTAAGTTTGAAATATAGCATTCCAATTTTGCCCTTCCCACATTTGACGTCTCAAAATAAACGGTAAGGACGTCATAGGTATTTCCAAAACCTAGGTAAACCTAAGGGGGTTCATTGATATTGGCACCCAATAAAATTAAGTCAACCATGGCTATATAAATCCGCCGTAGAAAGTTTGGGCTCATTTTAATGGGAACGAATTTGACATCGCTGAACCAACCAGTGTCTTAGGACCACTGGCCTGGGCACACTATTCGTCTTGCGGACGACAATCAATTCAATGAGCTTAATAGGTTTTACCAATTAAGGTTCATATATGCTTACTAAAATATTGTTTATCAGTCATAAGTTAGTGCTTTTCTTCTCTGGTCTCTCTTATGCATCTGACATAATTAGCTCAACCCAGTCTCTGAGTAATGGCAGGGCCCTGGTTTCAAATGATGGAACCCTTGAGCTTGGTTTCTTCAGCCCTGGCAGTTCCATGAATCGTTACTTGGGAATTTGGTACAAGAAGATATCAGGGAAAATGGTTGTTTGGGTTGCAAACCGACTCAACCCCATTAATGATTCTTCTGGCTTGTTGATAATAAATAGCACAGGCAATCTTGTTCTGATGAACCAGAACAAGAGTGCTGTGTGGTCAGCAAACTTGAGGTATGAAGTCCAGAGTCATCCAGTGGTAGCACAGCTCCTATGTCCTGGAAACTTTGTCCTAAGAGTAAGAGATGAACAAGATGGTAATTCGGGAAGATATTTGTGGCAAAGCTTTGACTATCCATCTGATACATTGCTACCAGGAATGAAGCTGGGATGGGACTTAAAAACTGGTCTTGAACAGTGTTTATCAGCATGGAGGAGCCCAGATGACCCATCACCTGGAGACCTTACTTGGGGGATTGAAAAGCAGGATAAACCCGAGCCCATTTTAAGGAAGAGATCCAAAAAGTTTTACAGGAGTGGTTTATGTAATGGCCTGAGATTCAGTGGTTAGCTAGCGTTAACTCAGAACCCAGTTTTTAATTCTATTCTTGGCTACAATGACGAGGAGGTATTCTACACGTTCAGCGTCACAGATAAATCATTATTCTCAATAATTGTTATGAACCAAACAAGCAGTACACATGATCGAATAGTATGGAGTGAAGCAAATCAAAATTGGAATTTGTATTCCTATTCACCAAGAGATTACTGTGACAATTATGGTCTTTGCGGTGCCTATGGGGTTTGCATCCTTAGTGCATCACCTATATGCCAATGCTTAGTAATGATTCAAGCGGCAAGTCAGGAGAAAACTTGAACTGGTCTCAAGGGTGCATTCGCAACAACCCACTAAATTCCTTCAAAACACATGGTTTTGTCAAATTTCATCGGTTGAAATTGCCAGATGCAACACATTCTTGGGTGGACAGAAGTATGAACCTCAAGGACTGCAGGGAGAAATGCTTAGAGAACTCTTCTTTTATGGCATACACTAACTCAGATATTATAGCACTATAAGAAATATGACATTTGAGAACAAATTTTTCCGTGTTGAAGTTAATTTTGAACATTTTGCTTCAAATTTTTGCATTTGTTGCAAATTCTGGACTTTGAAATGTTTAGTATATTTTGCAATGATAAGCGGAGGCAGCGGTTGTGCCATGTGGTTTGGGAATCTGATTGATATGAGATAACTTCCATATTCTGGACAGGATTTATACATTAGAATGTCTGCTTCAGAACCAGGTAAACTTTGCTTAAGTTATTCCTTAATGAGCATTTTTGTAACCCGTGAATGGTATATGATAGCTTGTCTGGATTGAGGTAGGCCCCATTACAGTCATTGCAGGAACCAGCTTCTTGTTTTCTCGCAATTACTTCTACTATTAATTTTTTCGTTGTAAGTTGGCTATGTGCATGATTATCTTGCCTTGCTCAATCAAAATTGCCAATGCAGCGAAGAAAGATGAGCTTAAGATGAGAAGAGTGGTGATAGTTGCTATTACCATTACTGTGGTTGCTGCTGTACGGCCTATAGTTATTGTGACCCACTACATTCACAAAAAGCAGAACAAAAGCAGTAGGTAAACTCACTCTACGTACCGCAGCAAATTTATGGTCATTTCTTTGTGTTTTTACGAATTATACAAATTTCCTTTTAGTCAATCTTTCCAATGGACAGATTACTTTTTAACCATCTAATATTGAATGAATATTATGTGCTATTTATGCTTCAAAATTTTTCATTAGTTATATGGTTGACATTATCTAATATCTCAACTAAAAAAGAAAACAGCAGAGAAACTGATCAGGAAAATGACCTGAAGCTTCCGTTGTTTAAGTTTATTACAATTACTAATGCCACCTCTAACTTTTCAACCAAGAACAAGCTCGGAGGAGGTGGCTTTGGACCTGTATAAGTAAGCTTGCAACATTCTAATCAAATGACCACATGGACAGTGTTATTGTATACTTAGAATACCATAACTTATTTCAAGACTATGTTCTCGAGGGCACAGTGGTGGATGGAGTAGAAATTGCTGTCAAGAGACATTCAAAGATTTCTGGGGAAGGATTAGACGAGTTCAAAAATGAAATTAGACAGATTGCCGGACTAAGCACCGAAATCTAGTGAAGCTCCTTGGTAGCTGCATTGAAGGAGATGAGAAAATGCTGATCTAGGAGTTCATGCCTGACAAAAGTCCGGACTTCTTCATTTTGGTCGGCATCCCTCACAAGTCTAATCCTACTAAATTCAGCTGGACTAATTTTAACTCTATATAAAAATTTCTAATCCCTCGGCGTCATTTTCGTTTCTTGTTTCTTAGTCTTCCATTTTTCTCCTTTTGGAGATTGAAGCATGGCATTGCACTAACCAAAATATGATACCTGGCAGATCAAACAAGAGATGAATTGTTGGACTGGTCCAAGCGTTTCCATATAATTTGCGGGATTTCAAGAGGTCTTCTATATCTACATCAAGATTCTAGACTGAGGACTATAGATAGAGATCTAAAATCAAGTAATACATTACTTGACCATCAGATGAACCCAAAAATTTAAGATTTTGGCTTATCAAAAACTTTTGAAGGAGACCAAAGGGAAGGAAACACGAGTAGTTGGAACGTAGCAACTATTTCTTGTCATTTCATCTATAAAGTTCAATTTCACTCAATGATGCAATTTCTCTTTGTAATTATCTTGTACAGCGGATATATGGCACCAAAATATGCTATTGATGGGCTATTCTCAGGAAAATCACATGTATTTAGCTTTGGAATTTTGATGTTGGAGATAGTAATTGGGATTAGAAATAAAGGATTCTATCATCTACACTAGAGCCTAAGCCTTCTAGGATTTGTAAGTAGCAAGTTAAAACATTACATTACTTTAAAGAATGTTTCTGAAATTGAGACTTAGTATAATTTGGATTGACAAATCATTAATGACCAAGTTGTTTTGATGTTTTAGGCATGGATATTGTGGAAAGAAGACAAGACTTTAGAATTGATTCATTCATTCTTGAAAGAATCATGCAGTAATCTGTCAGAAGTGAAACGATGCATCCATATTAGTTTGTTGTGCATGCAACAGTATTCAGAGGATAGACTAAGCATGTCATTTGCGGTTCTGATTAGGGGTGTTCATTGGTTTGGATCCGATGGATTTAGCTAATAACCAATCCAATCCAATAATGATCGGTTTAGAGATTTTTCAATCCAATCCGATCCAATTAAATATTGAAATCCGATCCAATCCGATTAAAAAAAAAATCATCCGATCCGATTTAATCCGATCCAATCCGAACTTTAAAAAATTAAAAAAAAAAGTCCTGTATGATTCAATAATAAACACAAGTTATTATATAAAAATAATAATAACATAAAGTTAACAAGCAAATTAAAATATTGATAAATCGTAATATAATAAATAAAAATTCATTTATAAATTGATTAATGTTCCCCAAAAAACAATAATAAAAATTTAAATCATTTCAATACAAATATTATAATTTAAATAAATTTATAGGACTCCATGCAATAAGCTACCTTGTACAAAATGGAACTTGAAAAAATTTATTATTACATAATTATATTAACTCAATGTCATCCATGCATATTAAAGAATGCCTTGCAAACATGAATAAATAATTAATACATAACTAATAGTTTTTATAGTGAGATAAATAATATTGACATGAAAAAACAATTCATGAAATAAAAAAATAATGATAACTATGTTATATTTATACTTTCCAATTACATATAGCACAGATGCATTACATCAATGATCATCAAATGTTAATTTTAATTTTTATATATTACATGTTAATTTTATTACCTATTATTTGGATTGGATCGGTTTATAATGGATTTTTATAATAGGATCCGTTATCCGATCCAATTAATTCGGTTCTTAAAAATTTCAATCCAATTCAATCTGTTAATTGATCAAATCCAATCAAAATTGGATCGGTTTGGATTGGATCGATCGGTTTGGGCGGATTGGATTGGATTTTGAACACCCCTAGCTCTGATGTTGGGTAACGATAGCCCATTGCCTCAGCGAAAACAACCTAGGTTTTTGATAGATAGGAATTCTCTAGAACTAGACTTCTCAACAAGCAAGCGTGAATCATCTTCAACCAATCACATCACTATGTCATTGTTGGAGGGTAGATAGTTTTTAAAGCTATATATTTTTCATTCCACATCCATCTAATTAATATTGTTATTTTTTGACCACAGAATTTTATGATTCATTCTGCGTACAAGTTAACCAGTGTGAATAAAGAGTGAAAGAGAGTTTTATCCACGACGCATTAATTTTACATTTCCATTAGATAGATTAACCATTCAAATTGACTTCAATGCGTCACGAGCTTAGTTTTTGGCAGCGGAATTACCCATGTGGTACTTAGACAACTCACACCCAAAGTTGCTATGTGTAAGCCTTGTTGGTTAGCTCGCTCACTAAAGGAGAAGCTTTTGAAGCTAGGATCTTTGAGCTTAGAGCTTTTTGTCAAGAGAAGGGAGGTATTGGAAGATGGAGACAAGAGTTGCTAACAAGAATGCTTTGTAT
Organism: Boswellia sacra; assembly: GCA_013180625.2. Classification (NCBI taxonomy): domain Eukaryota; kingdom Viridiplantae; phylum Streptophyta; class Magnoliopsida; order Sapindales; family Burseraceae; genus Boswellia; species Boswellia sacra. The sequence goes on from SNVD02005083.1 coordinate 206,017, forward strand.
TACACTAAAACTCTTACTAATGGCTTGATTACAACTTGGCTTCCAAATGAAGCTTAATAGGTTATTTATACTAATCATCCTTCTAAATGGATGGCTAAGATTTGATACATCCTAGGGTCAATATTAGTTATCTAGAATCATCATATAAATATCTAAATATTTACATGGAGAATTCTAGCACATGTGCTTGCTAAAGATTTCTAGAAAATGGGCTAGGCCTTGTAAACTTTCTAGAAACTAGGCCAAGCCTTACACACATTTGGACCCAATTTACCAAGCAATTTGGGCAGGCTATGACATCTTCCCCTATCTAATCTCGTAACATCCTTGGCGTATTTTCATCCTTGTAGCATTATATGTGCTTCCCAAATTGCCATAAGGTGTCTTTGCGCTCCCAGCTAGCCACTTTGTTCAGAAGGTTTTTCTACTTTACCAAGTACTTGACGCAGGGTGGAACTCCTCTCCTTCGTATTATTCGTTTCGCAAGGATGCATTTCACATCCTTGTCGACTTAAGTGACAATGGTAGTTGGTACTCTCATGGACTCACTTTTGCTTGGGTCTTCTATGTCCTCATGATAAGGTTTAAGAAAGCTCACATGGAAGACCGGATATATCTTAAGGTTGAAGGACAGTTGTACTTGGTAGGAGACTTTGCCTACTCGTCTGACAATTAGGAAGGGACCTTTATACCTTCGTGGCAACCTTTTATGCACGTTGCGTAATCTTTTGAATTGTTCAGGTAGTAGCTTGATAAGCACCAAGTACCATTCCTGCAATTCGAGGTGTCGTCTCCCCCTATCCACCCATTTCTTCGTCTTTTTTACGACCTTGTCTAAGCACGGTCGCGTAATATCAGCTTGCTTATGCCACTCTCTTGAGTGGGCCACTGGGCTTTTTCCTTCGTATGTTAAGGCAACAGCAAGAGGTGTCATGGGTTGCCGTCTGGTTATAATTTTTAACGGGCTCTTGCTAGTGGCCTCACTTCTTTGAATGTTATATGAGAACCATGCAATATTCAATAGTTTTGTTCAATTTCTCTGGTAAGCACTCATGTAATACCTTAAGTATAGCTTTGAAAGGCTATTAATGTGCTCAGTTTGTCCATCAGTTTGGGGATGGAAACTGAATGAGAAGTTCAAGTCAGTCTACAGCAATTAGAAGAATTCCTCCTAAAATTAACCTATTAAACGTGGGTCACAATCACTAACTATGTTCTGTGGGACTCCCCATAACTTCACCACGTTCTGAGGAATGGTCATGCGGTTTTATCCGCAGCGCTGTCTTTTTAGACTGGTATGAAGGTGGCATACTTGCTAATCAACTACCAGTCTATGCGCTTCAGATTTTGGTAAAGGCATAATGAAATCCATCGACACACTTCGGCGTGGCCTTTCTATAATGGGCAGGTGTTCTAATAACCCTACTAGATATTGGTGCTCAACCTTATTTTATTAGCAAATTAGGCAAGTCTGCACATAGCCCTTCATGTTTTCTCACATTTGTGGCCAATAGTAGGAATTTTGCACAAGTGCAAGAGTTCATGCCATAGCTAAATGGCCAGCCCACTTATAGTTATGACACTCCTTGATGATCTCCTTCTGTGAATTCCCATGCCTTGGTACAAAAAGACTATTTTTTGTTGTGAGGAGTAGGCCTTCAACCATCCAAAAGCACCTTGTCATTTCCTCACTAGCCAGCTTTAATAGGTTCTTGGCTATGGGATCATGCTCTAGGCCTTCTTTGACACAGTCAATTAATACACTTTGTGGTCGACTAATGATCAGTGGAAGGCGATTGGCGAGCCCCACTGGAGAGTGAGAAAGAGCTTTAGGTCTTGCGGTACAGAATGAAGCTTGACAACGATGGGGCTTTCCTTGCTAACTTTCTTTTCTTCTTAAGAGCATCGCATTCGATTCATTTGAAATGAGATCCTAATGGCCAAAGCCAAAGCATGTGCAAGTGTTGCAAAATCTACCTTACGACTTAATGCATTAGCCACTACATTCGCCTTGCTAGGCTTGTACTTGAGTCGGTAGTCAAATTTGGCTAAGAAGTCTTGCCATCATGCGTGCTTGGGGTTAGCTTTTTTTACATTTGAAAATAGCTCATTGTTACATTGTCGATCATAAGGAAAAAATCCAAACCAAGCATGTATTGACACCAAACCCCTAGGCAATGAATAATGGCTATCATCTCCTTTTCTTAGAACGTGTGACATCACTCCATGTCATTGACCTTACGGCTCTCGTATGTAATACGATGCCCATCTCGCATGAAAATGCCCCCAATGGCAAATTTTGAGGTGTCAGAGTGTATCTCAAATGGTTTTGTGTGGCTGGACAACACCACCATAGGTTCTTCTGTAATCGCCTTCTTTAGTTCCTTGAATGCGTGTTAACACTTTTCATTCCAATGCCATGTGTGGTTCTTCTTGAGCAGGTTTATGAGAGGGGTGACCTTGGCCGAATGGCCCTTGATGAACCACTTAAAGTAGCTTAGCAATCCAAGTAATGATTGTAGCTTAGGTACCTTGGTAAAAGGCTCTTATTCTTGTATTGCCCTTACGTTTGTTGGATCCATCATGAGTTTCCTATCCCTTATCTGATGGTCGAGGAACTCTACCTCTTGTTAAGGAAATGAGTATTTTCTCTTCTTGACATAGAGTTCGTTTTCCACGAAGTATTTGGAATACTTGTTTGAGGTGTTGCATATGTTCTTCAATGATCATGCTATATACCACAATGTCATCCAAGTACACCACCATAAACTGATCAAGGTAGGGATGGAACAACTTGTTTATAAGGGTGCAAAATGTAAGAGGTGCATTGGTGAGGCAAAATAGCATGATTAGAAATTTGTGGATGTTGTACCTTGTCACGCATGTTATCTTTGGTTCGTCACCCTTGGCAATGCGCACTTGGCAGTACTCCGATCGCAACTCAAGCTTCAAAAAGAATCGAGCCTTCCTAAGTTAGTCGAACAACTCTGCAAATAGGGTATTGGGTACTTATTCTTGATAGTGATTTTGTTAAGTGCCTGATAGTCTATGCACATACAGAGAGATCCATCATTCTTCTTTTGAAAGAGGAGAGGGGTGCCATATAAAGCTTTAGAGGGCTGGATATAGTCTGTATCAAGTAAATCTAAGAGTTGCTTTCTCAACTCTGCAAGTTTGGATGGTCCCATGCGATAGGGTGCTATGGCTAGAGGTTCCAGGTCCCAACTTGATTTGATGATCTATCTCACGCCTTCGAGGTGGTTTCTTTGGAAGCTCTTAGGGCATGACATCCTTATATTTCTCAAGGATGGTTTAGACCTTTGGTGGTGTTTGATCCTTGACAATGGTGATGTCTTCTCCATCATTCAATTTTTAAACAGTGGCTAAGAAGCTTAGGTCCTTCTTCGTTCCCCCTTTGAATTGTAATGTTGACATCGTCTTGCTCTCAACTTTGGTTGCACGCTTCGTAATGATCATGCACGGTCGACTCCCATAAAAGATGCTAAGGGAGTTTGAGGCTGGTTTAGGAAGACATGGACTTCATGGAAGTATTTCTTGCCTAGTACCCCCTGGAAGTCAAGTTGAACTGGTGTAGAATTTGTTCATGGAGATGATAGAGAAATCAAGGTTCCTACTCCATGCGCTAAGTTGAACTGGCGTAGACCTAACAATTCCTACAACTAGCTTGGCGAGTGAGTTTACCATCTTAATTATGCCTCCTCCATTGTTATACTTGAGGCCTAGCTGCTTGTCTTCTTCAACAGAGATGAAGCTGTGCATGGCTTTGATGTCTAACATCACACACACGTTTCCACCATTGATTATGGTGCTTACATACATTAGACCCTTCTTGGTGTGTATAGGTCTCTTGAGTACACCAATCATGCAAAGAGAACCCATCCTTGCTTGAGACTCTTCATCTTGCATCCCATCATATTGCGTCGGTAAGGCATTGAAAATCCTGCACTTTGGGCAGTCATGTACCCAATAAAGACCATTACAAATGAAGCAAGGACTTTTAGGCTTAAGGCCTTTGGGCTTACCTCCGTTAGTCTTGTCATGCTTATCAACTCCTAAAGATTTGCATGCACCACCTTCCTTATGGTCCTGGTCCTTCTTTGTGTTCCTCTCTCCCTCACCTTTGCCATGGTTGGCCTTCTTTTTGTTGGACTCAGATGTGTAATCTGTGAGGTATTCAACTGCAACTATGGCTTTGTCAAAGTCTTGCACATCACGCCTTTAAGGCTCAACCCTTGCCCAATCTTTTAGACCATCAAAGAAGTAGAAAAGAGAGTCTTTGTCGATCATATCCTCAATTTCCAAGATTATTATGGTGAACTCTTTCATATAATTTCGGATGGTGCCACTTTGCTTCAAACAGTAGAGGTGGCCCCTTATCTCTTTTTCGGTATTGCTCGGAGAGAAATACTTCCAAAGCTCCCCTTTGAAGTTGTTTCATGTGTGGATGGAGCAAACTCCTTTCCCAACATCACCATGCTTACGATGCCACCATGATTGGGCCTTATCACGAAGGAGTGTGGGTACAATGCTGATTCTTGAAGCATCATCTTGGACACATTTAGCCTCGAAGTACTGTTCAAGGCCGAATAAGAAGTTCTCGACCTCAGTGGTATTGCAAGTGCCTTGGTATGTGGCAAGAGTAGGCATTTGCATGTTGCTCAACCCGCTAGTGCTACTAGAAGTTGCCAGTACGGTCGCATCTATGCTTCTTTGAGTCCATCAACATAGACCGCTCGCAATTCATGCTCTACAAAGGTTCCTAAGCCAATGAGTTCCTATTAAGGGCAAGAAGTTCTCCTTTAAAGATTGGCTAAACTCGAGTATGCTAGACTTGGCCACTTAAATGATCTTCCTATAGTCTATCTCAAGCCTTCGAGACAATTGGAAAGGCCCTCGATGGTGCTATCCATACTCGAGAAAACCTGCTCTATATGAGCAACACGAGACTCCAAGGCTTCCATGGTTGGAGCTTTGGACCTACCACGCTTCCCTTGTGGATGAGGCTAAGGCTACTCCTCTCGACTGCGAGCCTGCTCTTCCACCATCACTTCAATGTCAGATGCCATGCTCCTGTGCTCAAAACTTACTCTGACCAATAACTCATAATAGTAGCAAGTGTTCGTACAATTTAATATGCACTAAGAAAGCTTACAGGAAAGGTTGGAGGGGTCACAAATGGTCACACTTAAAATCTAATCTCCTTAGACTCTTATGGTCTTTTTGACAAAACTTTCCTAGATATATATATATATATATATATATATATATATATATATATATATATATATATACACACACATATATATATATATATATATATATGTAACCATACCAATAACCACTCACTATCCTAAACCAAGCTTAGTTTTTGGTAGCGAAATTAACTGTACGTCACTTAGACAACTCACATCCAAAGCTACTAAGTAAGCCTTATTGCTTAGCTTGCTCACTAAAGGAGAAGCTTGGATCTTTGAGCTTAGAGCTTTTTGGCAAGAGAATGATGGTATTAGAAGATGGAGACAAGAATTGCTAACAAGAATGCTTTGTATTACACTCTTACTAATGGCTTGATTACAACTTGGCTTCCAAATGAAGCTTGGAAGGGTATTTATACTAATCCTCCTCTCAAATGGACGGCTAAGATTCAATACATCCAAGGGTCAATATTAGTTTTCTAGAATTATCATATAAAATATCTAGATATTTATATGGAGAATTCTAGCACATGTGCTTGCTAGAGATTTCTGAAAAATGGGCTAGGCCTTGAAAACTTTCTAAAAACTAGGCCAAGCCTTACACACATTTTGACCTAATTTAGCAAGCAATTTGGGTGCTGATGCATTCGAAACTAGCAAGTATACTAGTCGCACAAGTAATAAAGTGATAAATAAGATATCGTTCCCACGAGGATTGATTCTAATTGAATTTGTTATTTTCCAGCAACAATAAATTAAATAAGGGGGGTTTTGTTGAATGATTAACTAAATGAACTAAGAATGCAAATGAAGAATAACAAAATAGAAAGTTAATTTGAGTGCAAAATCAATGAGAGAAATCTGGTTAAGGGATCCTTCTCTACCACAAGATATGGATTTGCGAATTAATCATAGAATTGTCATCCAATTACACCATTGAAATTATCAACCGTAGATAACAACAAGCTCTGTTATCCAAATCTTTCCTTACTTTGTTGTTAAATAAAATAGGCTCTTTACTTAATCTCTATCCATTAAACAACCTAGAACAAGCTCTCTCTAAATTTAATTCAATGGATGCATTATGAAAAGAAAGACAGGTTGATCTAAGCAATAAACACACAAGCTCGGATTCTTTTAACGTAGGTTTATATTCCTTCTCCAATTGGCAATCCTGATCACGAATTTTTTTGCTACACTACATTGATTTAAATTCTAAGACAAATTACTGATCACGATTTTCTTAGTCTACATAGCATAGACAATTCAATTATATTCAGTTGGCCACTCAAATACAATCAGCAAGCAATCATAAGCATAAATATGGGAGAATACAAGCAACTTCAATTAGAGAATTGGATAACAATTCCTTACACAATCAACTTACAAAAACCATATCAGGGGCTTTGAAATCACCCTCAACCAATTCAGATTTAGTTACACATGTTTAAGAACGTGGTAAATACAATACAACATGAGACATTCCAGAAAATGAAAGGGAAGGGAAAAACTTAGCAAATTTGATGTAATTCTGTTTGGATTGTGATTCTTTCTTTTTCCAAGCTTCCTTTCCCCTTCAAAAACTCCAGAAGATGAAAGAATTCCAGAGCTCCAGCCTCCACCACGTTCTTCCCTCTTCAAGTTATCAAAATAAAACCCTAAAATGTGTTTAAATACTCTGCTACAGTAACCTGCTACAGTGTCCCGTATTATACATGATACAGTGATTTGTGGAATTACATTTCTATACTTCTCACACTGTTTTGATTACAATTTTTGGTACACTAAATAGATTTATAAACCGTAAATTTCTCCAGAAAATAGACTTCGAGAGCTTTCCAACGGTATATAACATGTCGTCGGGTTCATTGTATATCAATACAATTAAATCCGAGAAGATCACTGACTAGCATAGGTGAAAATGAAGGGTTTTACTCCATTTTTGTGCAAGTTGCTCCAAAACTCCTACAAACATCAAAACCACACAAAAAAATAAAAATACCAAGGAATATAGCAAGAAACATGGACGAATTGATATGAAAATGATATATAAATAGACACTTATCAAATTCCCCCACACTTAGACTTTGCTAGTCCTCGAGCAACTATGACAATGTGAAATAAAACTAAACCGAAACAGAATCAACAAAAAATTAAAACACACAAATGCTTCATCTTGCAAATAGGCCTCAAAGATTGTACTTATTATAACCCAAGGAATACTTCAAAATAATGCACTTGATCAAGAATTTTATCTTAAAGATTAGTTTCGCTTCACTTCAATTCCTCAAGTGTGTGTGTGTAGAGCTATTCTCACCTAATCACTTGTAACCCGGATGAGTTTATGCATAAAAATGAATCATATTTAATAGTGAAGATGTGTGTATAAAAGAACTCCATAGGCCTGCTTTTCAAGTCACTCTCCACTAATGTAGACATGCACAACAACCAAGGATCAAATAGGACTTTATTAGGCTTGTAACGTTTGGCTTGGGTGAATGTATGATAAAGGATAATAATTTGGCTCAAATCACCCACAAACACATAAATCATTCAAGACTATGTAGAGCTCAACCCTATAATACAACTTTATTTCAATTCACCAGGTTACTCCTCCAAACTTATTTAGAACACTCAATCTTTTTTTCTTTTTGCAGAAAACAAAAGAAAATTACACCCCCATACTTTGTTGTTTCATTCTTTTTAAGAACACTTAAGGGTATAGATCTCTTATTCTTCTTCTTTTGTTCTTTTTTTTCTTTTTTTTTCTCTTTGTTTTTTATTACACTTCCCCTCCCCCACACTTAAACAACACATTGTCCTCAATGTGTAAGTACGTGGACGATAAGTACAGATTAGCTTTTTTTCTTTTTTTTTCTTTTTTTTTTTTTTACAAACACAATAGGACTCACTTGCATTGCTCATGACACATCCCACCTCCTCTAACTTCCCAAAACCAGAACATAGCTCAGAATTTAATTGTGAATGATCTACATGCTCATAGGTAAGGGATAAACTGTTTGGAACAAATTCATTTAAGGTTAAGAAATCTTTTAGTGAGTTAACAAAAAAAAAGGCTTACAGAGGCTCAAAGGGGTAACTAGGGATCAATTTCTGTCAAGGTTGGCTATTAAGGCTCAAACGGTCCAAAGATGGCCTAAATCATTTCCCAATGTTGCACAGCCTAGGATTTCGCCTCGAGTGACCATCAAACAAGTTCTAGAATTCATTGAAATCTGAAGAAACATTTAAATTACATAACCTGTCTCTAAGTGAACAAATAACTCAGTGATAATAGCTCAGTGCTCAATGTTGCGCAAGGAATCAAAAGCAAAGCGAAAACCAATAAACATTTCAAGCACCCAGATCCATGCATCATTTATCATTTTCCAAGAGTTATTCTTAATTCAATCATTGCCTTATCATTGGCCCATAAAATGCAAGAGAAGAGGTACGTGCGTTGTTACACCTGAGTCAAGATTGTATATTTCAACAATCCTTAGGACCAGTAGCCGCAGACTTAAGGTTTCCAGCCTATATACCTTTATTATGAAAGAACAAAACAAGAAATAAGACACTTCAAACACATGAAATAAATAAACTACAGACTTATTTAGAGATAATGCGTTTCAAGGGTTCAAGGAAACCCCATATTCTGCCATTCTCAGGTTTTTCCACAATGTTTTTTTTTTTCGAATCGAAACTGAAAAAGACAAAAACACACAATAACTCTAAATTACACAAAACTAAACTTACTCATAAAATAACAAAGACCAACAAGTCAGCAAACACAAACAAGTCAGTTAGAATGGGTCTAAAAAGTTTAGAAGTTAGCCTCCTTATTCAGCCATTATGGATTGAAGAGATCCAGAATGCGTTTCAAGAGAACTTGAACTTTTTAGGCCACCACTCTAAAAACCGAGATTAGAAAATATTACCTGGGACGAAAGAAATAACTTGAAAAAGCTCAAAAGAAATAACATGAAAAATCTCAAATAAATACAATAAAAAGAGAGCAAACAAAAGTGAAGCAAACCAGTAGATAAAGATTACAGACTTAGCGTTAAATCCAGTTTACGCCTTTTATTGCCTTCTGCAAACCAATCTATCCGAGCTATTGTTGGATCAGGCGAATAGACGAATGCTTGCAATTTGTCAATTAACTCCTCTGCAGTTGAAGCTGTAACCAGGATTTTCCTCGCCGACTGTGAGATGAAGTTTTTTTCTACTGCTTGATCAAGAAAAGACAACAAACCATCAAAAAATTTATTGACATTTAACAAACCAATGGGTTTCCGATGGATGTTTAGCTGTGCCCAAGAGGTGATTTGAAATATCTCCTCTAATGTGCCATAACCACCGGGTAAACTATAAATGCATCGGACTTAACAATCATATGTGCAATACGCTCATGCATGCTAGAGACTTGTAACTCTTCCCCGATTGTGTTGCCTACGATATCTCGCACAGCTAATGGTTTAGGGATAATGCCGAGAACTTTGCTCCCTCCTAGGGAGGCAGCTGTTGACACACACCCCATTAACCCAAGACTACCCCCTCCATAAATCAAATTAATACCCCTCACAGCTAATGTCCTACCAAGATCAAGAGCTGCTGTGGTAAACTCTCCATCTTTACCAAATTGCGATCCGCAAAATACGCATATATTGCAGAATCGCCGAGTTGGTGTTTTCTCCATTTCTACAAGTGCTCTAACTTTGTGTAAGACAATGATGCAGGTTAGGTAATATGCTTTTCAAGTGCAAGACAGGTTATAGAATGACCTTTGAAAATATACATAATGGATATATACACACGTAAAAGTCTCAAATTTGACATATGGGGACATAATTTCGGTGGGGGTTGCTCGATGCAGATTTATCGCCCTGAGATTTGAAAAAATAGATATGCTTTCGGTGGGGTTTGACAAAACCTCCACACTTGTCGCCCACGTGTGCATGAAAAATAGAGATAAACTTTCGGTGGGGTTTGAAAAAAACGCCACACTTGTCTCCCACGTGAAGCATGACAATTAGAGATATACTTTCGGTGGGGTTTGACAAAACCGCCACACTTGTCTCCCACGTGAAGCATGAAAAGTAAAGATATACTTTCGGCGGAGGTTGACAAAACCTACACACTTGTCTCCCACGTGAAGCATGGAAAATGGACATACACTTTCGGCAGAGTTTGACAAAACCGCCACACTTGTCTCCCACGTGAAGTATTAAAAATGGAGATACACTTTCGACGGAGGTTGACAAAACCTCTACACTTATCTCCCACGTGTACTTATGCCATAGGGTAGTCATATGGTTTGTCAAAAAGAAAACTTGAAATTAAAACAAACAAAATCAACAAACAACAACAACACAAAAACAACATTGATAATCAGATCAAACGAACAAGAAAAAAAATTTGACAATAACAACACACATTCAAATATACAAGTAGTTGTGATTGTGGCTCACATCTTCCTCTGGTTTTACGTCCAGTATCGGCTGAAACGCCTTCTATGAGTCGGGGATTTGCTTCCCATCCAGTTTTCTTATAAACTGGCAAACAGGGTCGTTTTTAGTCAGATTCCCTAGACTATAACACTGCAATTCATCACAAAATTGTGTCCATAGATTAAGCAATTCACGCTGAACAAGTCCACAAGGATGTGACTCGAGAGTTAACAAAACATTATCCAGCGACTCATTACTCAAACCATTCTTAATAAATGAAAGTTTATCTTCTCTATTCCTGGAGCAAAACCTAATGAACGACAAGTCTGGTTACAATTCCATCTAGCACATTTATAACATACTTGTAACCTTTTCGCTCTTCGCCTTTTGGCGTAGTAGCTTTTTCCTAGACCAGGCATGTATTTTGCGAGATTAATGTCCGGCTCACCGGACAATCGCACCTTGGCTTCGATAAGCCATCGGATATCCGCAGGCAGATTTAAGAGCATCAATACCCAAAGTCTAGTCATTCGTACTTTATAAATTTTAAACATAGCATTTTGAGGAAGTGAAGGAAAATATTTACGAAGGTTCGACAGAAAGATATCGGCATCCATTGAAGAGAAAAGGAAAGATATTACCAGTAATCCGTTTGAGTCTATTCTTCTCTAAGATATGCACGCTTCAAACCTTCAAGCAATGGCTTCAATTCTTGTTTTGGTGTTTCCTCAAGCTGTTGCACAAATGAGCACAAAGTACGGAATAATCAAATTAAACAAAAGAAACGAAAAGAAAAGAGCAGAAAAGAAACTAAAGACACATAAAAGAGATAACAACACGAAAGCAAACAAAAGTCAAAAATAAGTAAAAACATATATATATATATATATATATATATATATATATATAAACAAATAAGACAGATGGCAAAGAGAGATAAAACCTAATCAATTTGATGGCCTACGAAAGGAATCTCCTCGAGACACAAAAATCAATCATTATTACCTTATTTTATTTTTCTTTTATTTATTTTTCAAAAACATTGGGTTGCCTCCCAATAAGCGCTTGGTTTAACGTCCTCAGCCCGACGTTGGTTCCATCATGGGAGGGTCCAATCTCCGCTGTGCTTCTCTAATGGGCTTGGATCCCTCTTCTAACAAGATACGGTCAATGCATATGGATGGGCCTTGGATGTCAACAATTGTCCACTCAATAGCTATTTTGTGATCTGTAAGTATTCGGATGAGTTTCTCTTCTTGTATTCGTGCAAGGCCCATTTCTATTGTAACTCACAAAGTATCATTCTCACCCAAGAATCCATGATTCAAATGATCTGGAAGTGACTTAAGCTCCAAGGTATTGGCTTTCATCACAGAATGAAGAAGTTTTTCATTAGATAAAGGCAATTCAATGTACGAAACATCATACCTATTTGTGGTGATAGCTGTAGTCTCATCCAAGCTTGTCACAGCTTCCTCCACTTCTTTAGACACTTGTATCAGCTTTCTTGGTTCTTTGAAACTTTTTATCCTTATGTGTTCACTAATAGCAACATCCACTCCATTCTTGCAAGTTAACTCAAAACATTGTTGTGGCAAATAATCAATAACATCAATTGCAAAAACAGAATGTAAGTCATTAGAGTACCTAATTGCCTCAAAAATATTGAAACAAATCACCTCGCCATCGAATTCCATGGTGAGAGTGCCATCATGAACATCAATCTTTGTTCGAGCAGTTTTCAAGAATGGTCTCCCCAAAAGAATTGGTGTTGAATTAGGAGATGTCTCATCCTCCATTTCAAGAACATAGAAGTCTGCTGAGAAAACCAATTGATTCACCTGCACAAGCACATCTTCCACAACTCCCTTGGAATATGCATTAGAACGATCAGCAAGTTGAATTACAATACCAGTTTTCCCAAAAGGTCCAAGATTTAAAGAAGCATAAATAGAATATGGCATATGTTTAATCATTGCTTCTAAATCGCGCGACGTACCTCTTTCACAAACTTAGTTTTTACCCAATATGTGCATGTATGGTTGAACCCTCGTACCTAAATCTTTGTATTTCGGAGGAATTTTTCCTTATAAAACAACTGAAACATTTTCCCCCACACTTACTTTCTCATTTTCTTTTAACTTCCTCTTGCTGGTGCATAACTCCTTGAGACATTTTGTATAACAAGGTACTTGCTCGATAGCATCCAGAAGTAGTATATTTACCTCAATTTTGGGAGAAGTTTCCAAGATTTTCTGTTCTTGTTCCTCCTTCTTCGATTTTGCAAATCTACTAGGAAAAAAGTGGAGGAGTAACATATGAAGGAATGGGAGTTATCGGATTTACCTGAGAAGTCAATGTTTTGTTCATGATGGAAGTGGTGTCATCTCCATCATCAGTTTGTGATTTCCTTGGCAAGACATCTAATTGCTCTCCATTTCGTGAAGTTATTGCACTAGCAGTCTCTCTTTGATTGATCACCGTTTGAGAAGATAATTTTTCTGAGTCCTTGTCCCCTCAAATTTGCTCATGCTAGTAGCCAATTTTCCATTTGATGTTGCCAGGTTTTGGATACTTTGCCCAGTTTCCTGCTGGAATTGATTTTGTTAGTGCAACTGCATTAACAAATGTCTGGAGAGACATCTCAGTGTTGTTGAGGCTGTGGATTGCGGTGTTTGTCGTCATTGTGGCATTGGTTGTGTTGCATTTGAAAAGGTTGCTGCAACTCTAGTTGATTGAAACCTTGTGGCCGATTTGGTAATCACATTTGTATTGATTGGTTGATGATATCCAGTAACTGAAATTATGGTGTCTTCCCATCCAGCATTGTAAGTGTTACGAGAACGGATTATAACCATTGCCTTTTGTTTGTCACCTGGAAATCCGACCCCGGGCATTGGCTTGTCCCATAATATTTTCTTGTAAAGTTGGATACATGTCGATTTGGATGCTCCATCTAAAGAATATATCCCACATTCATAAGATTTTTGCATATCTCCTAAAGCCATGTTTTCCACAAGAGAGGTTAGCTCAGAAAGTTGTTGTTCAATGTTCGGAGTGCTTACCTCATTTACTCTCCATGGTACTTGTGGCTCCAATCCGCTACTGAATTGATAGAAGTTTACTGCCATGTTGTCTAAACACAAACAATCAGAAAAGAAAACAAAGAAAATATGAATCAACAATGAAAACAAAATAACAAATCGATTAGAAAATCAATCCCCGGCAACGGCGCCAAAAACTTGATGCGTTCGAAACTAGCAAGTATACTAGTCGCACAAGTAATAAAGTGATAAGTAATATATCGTTCCCACGAGGATTGATTCTAATTGAATTTGTTATTTTCCAGCAATAATAAATTAAATAAGGGGGGTTTTGTTGAATGATTAACTAAATGAAATAAGAATGCAAATTAAGAATAACAAAACAGAAGTTAATTTGAATGAAAGATCAATGAGAGAAATCTGGTTAAGGGATCCTTCTCTACCACAAGATATGGATTTTCGAATTAATCATAGAATTGTCATCCAATTACACCATTGAAATTATCAACCGTAGATAACAACAAGCTCTGTTATCCCAATCTTTCCTTACTTTGGTGTTAAATAAAACAGGCTCTTTATTTAATCTCTATCCATTAAACAACCTAGAACAAGCTCTCTAAATTTAATTCAATGGATGCATTACGATAAGAAAGATAGGTTGATCTAAGCAATAAACATACAAGCTCGAATTATTTAACTTAGGTTATATTATCCAATTGCAATCTCTGATCACAATTTTGCTACTAATGATTAGAAATTCAAGACAATTACGGATCAAGATTTCTAGTCTAGCAATAGACAATATCCAGATTATATTCAGTTGGCCACCCAAATACAATCCAGCAAGCAATCATAAGCATTAAACATGGGAAAATATAAGCAACTTCAATTAGAGAATTGAATAACAATTGCTTGCACAATCAATTCATAAAAACCATATCAAGGGCTTTGAAATCACCCTCAACCAATTCAGATTCAGCTACACATGTTTAAGAACGTGGTAAATACAATACAACATGGAGACATTCCAGAAAATGAAAGGGAAGGGAAAAACTTAGCAAATTTGATGTAATTCTCTTTGGATTGTAGTTCTTCCTCTTTCCAAGCTTCCTTTCTCCTTCAAGAACTCCAGGAGATGAAAGAATTCCAGAGCTGCAGCCTCCACCACGTTCCCCCCTCTTCAAGTTATGAAATAAAACCCTAAAATGTGTTTAAATACTCTGCTACAGTAACGTGCTACAGTGTCCCGTATTATACATGCTACATTGATGTGTGGAATTACATTTCTACACTTCTTACACTGTTTTGATTACAACTTTCGGTACACTGAATGGATTCATAAACCGTAAATTTCTCCAAAAAGTAGACTTCGAGAGCTTTTCAACGGTATATGATATGCCATCGGGTTCATTGTATATCAATACAATTAAATCCGAGAAGATGGTTGACTAGCAGAGGTGAAAATGAAGGGTTTGACTCCATTTTTGTGCACGTTGCTCCAAAACTCCTACAAACATCAAAACCACACAAAAACATAAAAATACTAAGGAATATAGCAAAGAAACATGGATGAATTGATATGAAAATGATATATAAATAGACACTTATCAGGTGCCTGCAACAAACGGCTATTATGAAATCAAGCTGAACTTAGTATTATTGTTGGACCCTGATTCAAGTAGGCCAAACTAAGATGAGCCATATTCAAACCTCGATACATATATAATAAAAAAAATTAGATGCAAATAGGCATAGATGAGGACCTGTAACTCTAATACCTTCTTCCAAAAGCGGAAGCAATGAAGGTTCAAGAGAGGCAATAATTTTAATAAATATTCTTCAAGATTTGCCTCTTTGTAAGGAAAACTTCACATACACCTAGAATTTTAAGTTATTTTTTCTAGATTTAGATATTTAGAAAACTAAAATTTTGATCGCTTTATTTAACATAGTTGAGTTAGTTTTAGGGGGTGTTATTGTTGGTTTTTTCTAGTAGTAGAATCAAAAGTGTTCTGAAAAGCATTGCTTCTAACGAGTTACCCAAAGAATGTTCATTAATATTCCATTTATAATATCTAAAGAATGTTTATTAATATTCCATTTATAAAATTAGCAATTATAATATCTACTTTGATAATAGATTTT